>MQTX01000109.1:677178-737176 GCA_009735665.1 Angiostrongylus cantonensis | reverse complement strand
ACGTACGCGTTGTTAGGAGACGCGTTACGTAGACGTTCTAGGAGCATTTGGGTTTTCGTGAGGTGAGCTGGAATATGGCTAAGCAGTTGGGTAAGTATTTGGCCTAAAAACCATGTTATTCTCTCGGTTGGCCTGTCTACACAGCTGACAATGGGTCTAACCTTGTAGGAGAGTGGATTGGTAGACGTTAACGTTAAGAAATGGAAGATCAGCAGCTGATACTAACTTGTGTGTTTTAATAAGTAAGTATAAAACGGACATGTTGGTCGATCTAATTTAAAATGCGAAAGAACGAATGGTTTTAAGCCCGCCGCCTTTGCTGTTGTGACCCACTCATTGTTAAGTTTCCAGTATTGCCTTTTGTATTCCTTTTCAGATGATGGTCGATAAAGGGTGACGCTTGAAGTTCATACAAGTTGCATGCGATCCTACGCACAGTTACTTTAGAAATGGGTTGTGATGGTGAAAAACTTGGACCAAATTCAAGTAATGAACGCGCGTTCTCAGGTAAGGTCATACCTCCAAGTACTGTGACCCTAGATGTTTTTGTTGCATTATCAACCCTATTGCGACTATTATCTGAAGAATAAATAATTTGTTTGCGGTTGCTTCTTGAAGCTGTGATATGTAAATTACTCAAGAGGTTTTCGAATTTTCGTTGTGTTTTTCTATGGAAGTAAATGTAAATGTATGCTGTATAACAACTTCGCGATTGCTGAACAAGAAAGCTACGCATTCATATAAAAAGTTAACATTCTGTAAACACCGTAATGGATACGCGCAGCAGTTTGATGGATACCGAAAGAATGACAAGTAGCCCAGAAAATAAGTGAGTGAAAGAAAAATCATATAATGGACGAATTCACCAAGTGCTGCGGAGGCAGTTTAGTGTTTCGTCCCTGCCGGAAGGGCAAATTACGCAGTTGGCTGTTTCACATAGACGGTCATTCAAGCGGTTACGAACTAATTGACGACGAAGAATATTCGGTGGTATTTCAATTATTTCTACCGATTCCTCTAGACCTGCCCTTTTTAGGCATCGTTTTATAGCTATGCTTACTTTATCGCTAATAAAGGGCAACGTAAACGGGACCTTCTATTGGCCAAGTGTTTCATTTCGGCGTGTCGCTCTCCTTCTGAATTTACCTTCTGCGGTAACTACTTCGTAGCCATTGAAGATGGCTATTTGCCGAGCCAAGTCGCGTGATTCTTCCTTTAGTTCCGTGGTTGTACAAACAGAAGTAGCTGTTCGAAATATATTTCTCACAAGCGCCCTCTTTGTGTGTGATGGATGGGAAGAAAGGAAATGAACCAGGATGTTTTTGTTACTTGGTTTTCGGTACCACTTTGTCATGTAACCGCTATTTGACAAGTTGATTTGAACGTTAAGAAATGGAAGCCAGATCTCTTTTGGTTTCTCTCGGGTGAATCTAATATACTCAGACTGCTCATTCAATAATTTAAAGCATTTGTCCATCTCCTCCTGAGTTGAGAAGATGACAAAACAATCATCTATATACCTGCAGTAGAGTAGTGGCCGGAGGTCGATAAACGGGGCTTCTATTCTAGACATGAACGCAATGGCGAGAGTTGGTGCCAACCGCTGTCCCGTTGCCAGCCCTTTCATTTGTGCGCAATATTTCCCAGACCATCTAAAGATCATGCAATTTAAGCACTCTTTTAAGAGAGCCATAAATGTATGCTGTATAACAACTTCGCGATTGCTGAACAAGAAAGCTACGCATTCATATAAAAAGTTAACATTCTGTAAACACCGTAATGGATACGCGCAGCAGTTTGATGGATACCGAAAGAATGACAAGTAGCCCAGAAAATAAGTGAGTGAAAGAAAAATCATATAATGGACGAATTCACCAAGTGCTGCGGAGGCAGTTTAGTGTTTTCAGGGATAACTATATGCCCGAGGGACAGGATTATTTCCTTAGTTGTTCTTTTCAGGATAAATTTTTTCAGCATACTGTTTTAGTGATTATTAAAGTTACATCAATGCTGAGATAATCTTGGAAAACCAGTAAAGCTCGCATGAATAGGCTTGCTTAGTAACTATCTCTTGATTAGAAATACTAAGAAAATTTCCTCGATGAAATGTAGAGAGAAAATCCATAAGGTTTTGCCACAGTACAATAAGCGGCATAAAAGGATAAAAGCTCTCGGCCGTGATGAATTCCCTTGGCGATGCACTAACCATTCGGCTCCATTCGCAGCATCGTAGAGGTGATTGAATTTATGTTTGACGGATAGGATGCCTTCTGGTAGCCTCTGATGCATCAAGGCAGTGGTTTTCAGTGGGCCAGGGGTTTTTTTTTACAGTGGACTGTTGGTAGATTGCTGACTCCGAAGGTAAAGGTGAATTCGTTACAACGAGGGCGTTATAGAACCTTCGTCATTGTGTATGTATTTCAGACTGAACGTACATCTGGTTTCCACAGTGACTTGCTGCACTTGATGGCATATGAAGTCACATTTTCTATCCTCGCATAAGTCTGCTAACATTTTTTGGTGCAAATAGTTAGTACTGGCGCTGATTTGAAAGGGCTACTGTGCATTTGTTTGGAGGGCACGTCTAACCACTGTGCTACAGAAGCCCTTTCTATCCTACAGTGTTCGCAATAAGTAATAGCATATCACAGTTAGGAGCGTGTGTAGCGCAGTGGTTAAAGAAGCCCTGCAATGCACATGGGTTTGACGCCATGCCTCAGGCTCACCAAGCGTTCCAACCCTCCGGGGTCGGCAAAATGGTACCAGCCTTGTCTAGAAAGATAGTAACACTGTCTTGATACATCGGTAGGCCACCGTGACCGTAACCGTGTAAAGGCCAAATAGAGTCATTTAATACGTTGGTGTAGAGCGCGGAAACATGGAAAGACTCCATCACGCACGCTTGTTAGGAAACGCGTTACGTAGACGTTCTAGGAGCATTTGGGTTTTCGTGAGGTGAGCTGGAATATGGTATGACGCATCTTTCAGAGTTGATCAACGCCGAGAGCTTTATCCTTTTTTAGCTTTATATTTCCTTAGATTTCCCATTACCATGCAAGTTGGTGACACTCATTGTTTCATTTCAGCGCTAGTGCTACTCTTCGGCAGTTACCTCTCCTCAACGTTATCTAACTAGGTGGCGATAGTGGCCTATTGCTTTTGTCGACCGTCTTAAACAGCGTACAAACTACATCGAATTTTTTTGGCGCGTGCACTGGTTAGAGGTGCTTTAAGGTGATAAAGTGGTGCTTGGTTCCATCCTCCCACCAATACATTCCATGCCCTTCATCATTCTGAATTCAGCAGATACTACTAGGCTTTCCTCTAAAACTAGGAAATACATTATGGGTGGATCACCAGGAAGTTTATTTCCAGGGAAAATATGAACGGAATCGCCTCTGCGATACTACGGATGGAGTCGAGTGCATGGCGCATATCTAAGAGGATCCTAATAGACACCAAACGTTTTATTTCACATCTTTTATCGGGTTGTTCTTCTCGTGCCTCAAGCTTCAGCATTGCAGTCTCAGAAATGACAATAATACTGAAATCCTGCCACTCTAAATTTAAATAATTGACTGTGTCCTGATAGGAAATGAAAACACTTCCTCTTTTATTAAAACTCGGCTTGGACATTTCTGCAGTTATTCCATTAAAATATTTCATAATTTTTCTTACTGAGGAGTTTGTTTGTCTTGGATTTGGAATTTATCTTGGAACAAAAACCAAGAAAAATGCTGTATAAAGGTTCGTTTAGCTGTCAATTAGTATTGTGTGTGAGACTCATGTGGATGGTTCTTAGCAGTTTACCTTAATTTCTTTCTCCTGTTTTCATGGTTTACCTCGCTATTCAAATGCTCAATGTTAAGTGCTATGATTTTTCGATAAACGCTCTAATCCATACGATCTTGTCGTACTGCAAGCGCTTTTCAACAAAGCACGAGGGCAATGCCTACACCACTTGGTTCGCTCACAATAATACTCATCAGTCCTTGTACTCTAATCCTTCTCTTAATAAGTCTTAATCATCTAGAACTCGTTCCTCTTTGCACTAAATCATTAATCACCTGGTGACCTCCCGCTGTGCTTCATTCGCGGAAACCCTTCTTACCAAGGTCAAAGTTGTCTAGTACAAAAACCAGCCTGCGTCTTTCATAACTTGAGTTAAACATCTTTATCCATAACATTCTCATTAAGATACGTATTCGTTAAAACTTTTCAACACTTTTATGCTTCGGGCTCGAACCAGTCATTACACATGTATTTCACTGCACCTCCAACCAATGCACCTACTTCATATTCACTTTGTTTGGATAGAACACATGAATATAAACTGTATGTGTCATGTGACAAAGGTTGAGGTACATGAGTACATTTTGATAACTCCTCAATGTAGTTTATACATAACGTTTCCCTTCACACTGTCCCTTGAGCTCTACCATTTTCTAAGATGCTTTCTCATTTCAGCCTTGCATGTAATGTTTACATTACTCAGTGCAGAATTATTCCGCATAGGAAGTGCAAAATATTTCCTGAACAGAGGACTGAAAAACTGTTTACTCGTCTTGATATTAGACTAAAAATATCATCCAGTTAAAATTTTCAGTATTTCTGCAAAATGACTAAATCAGTAAAACTCCGAAAAAATGGAAATTATGCTCGAACCCATGTATTCAGTGCACATAGGCCCTCCAGGTAACAAGTATTAAGTAAGTATAGATAACAGCCTTTCATGAATCACGTCTAGCACAAAATCCGTGTTGGAGAGGCTATTAAATGATTACAAAAATATTTTAAATAAGCTCTTTTCGACGTGATAAGTAGTCAAAGAAGTACGCATAAAAATCGGTGCGTGCTGTCCACTTTGCATCTCATCTAAGATTTGATATCAATGCACATGATCCTCGGATTTAATTGACAACACAATTACTTTGTACCATATTTACCTTTTTCTTATTTTCCAGGAACTGTTCACTATTTATGAGTGACTCAGTTAAAGTGAATCATCCTGTCAGTTTCGTAACATTCTTATCTCTCGTGAACGACTTGAAAGCCCACGGCTCGATCACTATTCATTTCCACTGTTTCCAATTTTTCTGTACACTCACAAAATGCTGAAACATGTGCAAAACCCTGAACATTATTTGGGCTTCGAGCCTGCAATTGCTTTTACCGGTGTCTCACGTGCTATCCACTATTGGTATAGTATTGATATACCAACAGAAGCCCTGGTTTCTCTTTCTTTCAGCCAATTTTTGATTTTAATGGTACTGTCAGGTGGTACAAAACTAGTGTAGAGAAAGCAAAAGCAAGAGCCTCGGTTGGCGGGATGGATAGCACCGGCAAGGGGTATTTGCTGGTTCAAAGCACAACTGAGAACCTCAGTTTTGCACATGTCTCGGCTTCTCTATGGTTGTATTTCCACCATACTTTGTCATGAAAAAATGTAAGTAGAAAAGAATAATTAGAACCTTGTGATTCTTTGTATTCTTGTTGAGCAAACGCGAGGTGTTATTATTATTCTTTATTCACAAATAAGCACAAGACCCAGAGACATGAGCAGTAGGACTTTGAAGTACGCGTCACGATCCTCGCACAGGAGACAAAAACACAAGCGCGCAAAACACTGGAGGCGTTCTGGATTAATTCCAGAAATCCGAAAATGAACCGCAGGGAAGAATGCCTCGTTATCACGCGTGATATTGGGCAGTATATAAGCCTATTATTTTGAGGGGAAGGGCACATTACGATTCCATGTGAATTCTGTGCGGTTGGTCTCCACTAGACATACGCAGTGGAAGCCTCATAGAAAGCGGTGGGTGCGCAAAGTTGTGTTCATTGTGGTTGAAATCTTGGTTTAGCGTTTTCTTTGTTTGGTTATGGAGGCGTTTGACCGAGTAGATTGCTGTCAACTTGACCTTTCCAGGCTCTGAAGAAGGCGAAGTCCGCCGAAACGTCAGCTTATTTGTGAATAAAGAATAATAATAACACCTCGCGTTTGCTCAACAAGAATACAAAGAATTACTTGATCAATACCGAGGTTAATAGAAAGTCGGTCGTGGAAGAACCTTGTGATTTCTTTCTGTAGTAATCGCTTTTATCGTAACCAAATTTTAAAAGCTTTCGAATTCTCCAAAAATTTATGCTCATTTTATTTCGTTCAATGAAGAGCCATAGAACATAGTGTTTTTCGTCTTTAGCTTGCACTACTCTTATTGGTATCAGGTTTTATTCTACTTACCACATTACACTTATTAACACAGAACCTTTAATTGAAAGATTGAATTATAAAACATGAACATTAGTATACCTTCAATGATGCTGAGATATTTGCAAAACACCGGACTGCAGGTGTCTGCTGTGGGGAACGAACGCAATATTGTCCTTCCTATAGTAACTATTCCACGGATCTCCCTCATATGAGGGATCTCGAGCCGGTTAGCCGCGAGGCTACGTGGCGCGTCCCCAGGTGGCGGATAGGGGGTTAATCGCGAACCAAAAGCGAACTCTGCTTCCCTGAGACGCAGGTGGATCCAGGGGATTGACTCCCTGTTTCTGCTGCGCCGATTTGGCACATAGTTTCTGTATTTGCTAGGTGTATTCATGCATGCAAGGGCGCATGTGGCGCAGTGGTTGGAGACGCCACTGCGGCGCGCTCGTGAAATGCGCCCATGGCCCACAAAGCCCTCCATCCCTCCGGGGTCGGCAAATTGATACCAGACTTGTCTGGGAGATAGCAGCACTGGCTCGACAAATCGGCCCGCCACCGCGAGTCATTGTAAACGCCAGATATGATTCAATCACCTCCAAAGATGCTTAATGAAGTTGAATGCATGGCGCATCACTCAGGGATTGATCAACACCGAGAGCTTTATCCTTTATCCTTTATTCATGCATGCATGTGTGGGTGCGTTCTCGCTTTATGCGGATTGCATTCTACGAGTCAATTCGGCCAAAAGCCTGCAATCAAGTGACAGAAAAGTATACGGGAGGCGGTTAGGAGTCGCCTCCAACAAATAAGCTCCATGTCCACTCTGTCAGAGCCTGGCAATCTACCCGTGAGTATAACCAGCCCCCACGTTTAGAGCCAAGCAAGCTATGCGAGGGTATCAAAATGCTAAACACAGCAAAAAAAAGAAAAAAAAACGGACCCCACTCCCCTGACCCTGAAAGAGACCCCAATTTCGCAGCGTTGGGTAGGACGAGTACGGAGAGGCTGCTAAAATCTCAGGGCCAATGGAAGCTGCCTGGAGCAAGAACTACGGTGACGATCTGTACCTAAAACGCACGTAAACTTGCATCCGAGTCCTCGATAGAGGACTTGCTCATGCAAGCAAGAATGATAAGGTACGAGGTCATCGGCCTGGCCGAGACGAGACGACGCCACCACCAGGCCAACGCTGTCTATGACACTGGAGAAGAACTGTTCCTCGGAACATGCGACAGTAGAGGACTAGGCGGTGTAGGCGTTCTCGTCAACACGAGTTTGTCCATGAGTATCGATTCATTCGAACAGCTTACAACCCGAATCGGACGTTTACGATTAAAAAGATGTGGATCAACACCGGCCTTGACAATCTTCGTCGTTTACGCGCCAACATCAAACTATGACGAAGAAGAAGTCGAAGCGTTCTACATGGACTTGGAGAGGTTCTACAGAGAAGACCATACATTCTTCAAGATCATCATTGGAGATTTCGATACAAGATCGGACCAAGAAGATCGTCTCAGGAACTTCACATTGGGACCCACGATTAGAATGGAACGAACAGGGTGAGCGGCTCTCTGAATTTACCATGGCGACCAAGACCTTCCACAGTAACTCGCAATTCCAGAAGCTCCACCCTCAACGCTGGACGTGGGAATCTCCCAACGGAAAGCACCATAACGAAATAGACTGCATCATAGTGAATAAAACGTTTTGCCTAACCGATGATGCTGTTGTCCCAAAATTCTACACGGGATCAGACAACCGTCTCCTCCGTGCAAGATTTTATTTTTCGCGGAAAGGAGAAAAGGCCGCTAAATTCAAAAATCTATGTCCCAGAACCACCACAAACTGGGACTTATTCAACTCATTAGTCGGCTGTTGGGAAGATGCCGTTGTCGACAACATCGACGAGGAATACGATCGGCTCACTGAACATCTTCACGTTAGTGCCATGAAAGCTGAGAGTTCGAAGGTCACCAAGAGGCGTCTGTCTCCAGAAACTCTCGAGTTAATACGCCAGCGTGGACTCGCAGGAGCTGCAGACAACCGCGAACTCACGTCCGGGCTTGCGAAACAATGAAGAGAGGCCGTAAAAGAAGATCGAAAGCTCATTGATGTATCGCGAGAGTACAAAAGACCGCTCTGTCTCACTTTCATCGACTTACAGAAGGCCTTTGATTCAATTGAGATAGAAGCAGTTATGGAAGTCCTTGGTAGTCAAGGAGTCCCTATTCAGTACATAAAGATTCTTCGTGAGCTGTACAAAAATTTCACAATCAAAATTTCACCATTCTACAACGACTTTAACGCTGACGTCAAACGAGGAGTTAGGCAACGCTATACAATCTCGACAAAATTATTCACCGCCACCTTCCAGAACGTTATGCGAACATTGGAATGGAATAATATGGGAGTGAAAATCGATGGTCGGCAATTAAATCACCTCCGCTTTGCTGATGATATCGTTCTTATAACACCAGACATCCGGGATTGGGAAATTGGTACCAGACTCGTCTGGGAGGATAGCAGCACTGACTCGATACATCGGTAGGCTACTGCGAGCGATTGTAAAGGCCAGATATGCATTTAGTCATCTCCAACCATGCTTAGTGAAGTCGAATGCACGGCGCATCTCTCAGGGATTGATCAACGCTGAGAACTTTATCCTTTTTATTTAATATTTGAATGATTCGAAATCCCCTCAGTGTGATTTGAACGGTAACGCGCAGTGCTTGCCAAGCGCAACGTATGCTTGCGGACTTTGATAAAGCGTGTGGAAAGATTGGTCTTCGACTAAATCTCAAGAAAACAATATTCATGAAGAACGGATTGGTTTCGTTTGCCCCATTCACGCTCAACGGAACGAATATCCCCGAATGCTCCAGTGTGTCTATCTACGTCGGGAAATCAATATGATGAAGGACTTAGCTCCAGAGCTGAGCAGAAGGAAACGAGCGGCTTGGGGAGATTTCAAAAGCACCGAGGATGTAGTGAAGAGAACAAAGAACACCCGACTCCTTTCCCACCTTTTCGGCTCAACGGTTCTTCCTGCCCTAACGTATACGTCGGAAACCTGGTCGCTACGTAAGCAGGATGAAAGATCACTCAGCCTTATCGAACGCGCACTCGAAAGGACGATGCTAGGAGTATCCCGTTTCACATAAGTAAGGGATGGGATCCGAAGCTCCGACCTGCGTCAACGATCGAAAATCAAAGATGCCGTTCTATACGCCAAACAGTCGAAGATAAGGTGGGCCAGACACGTAATGCGTATGATTGATAACCGATGGACAAGGGCTGTTAGTGACTGGATTCCTCGGGATGTCAAACGTAATGGAGGAAGACCACCGACCCGATGGTTAGAGTTCTTCACGAAAAGCCTAGAAGAAAGGTATGATGCTCGACGAGTCCCTAAAGCGAGGAGAACCCACTGGGCTACTCTTGCACGCGATAGGGAAAAATGGAACATTTACTGGCGCCCGCTCGAATCACTCGACGATCAACGGGACTACAGGTGATACAGGTGATACTTCCCTAGGATTCATTTTTTGTAAAAGGCAAGTTATTGTCAGCCTCCCATCGCAAGTATCAACGACACCTGTTCTGTATATAAGGGCATCGCCGGACGTAAAACAAGGTGCAGTGCTAGCAGGCGAAATTAGACTCCGTATTATAACTGGATGGGCGACTTCCTAGTGAAAGACGTTCTAGAGTTCCACTCTTCCAAGGATTTTCACTTCGAAAAATTAGTATTTTTATTAGTTTGCATTTAATCCTAACTGCGGCGGGGAGTATAGTAACTATTCTTTAAATAGTTACTATTCTCTACAATATCGCATGTATCCTATATTAACTGTTCCCTTACAACTCTCTTAAATCTATTTCATTCACATGACCTTTTGATAAGTCTTTATGTAGCCTTTCAGATAACCTTTATCCACGAGCTATTCCTTTATTGTCTGACTGAGTTCTACGTTGACGAAGCCTCTGGCATACCGCCTCAATTGATGTACTTATCACGCTAGTACCGTGTTATGCCCTGGATCAGCAAGGTCGTTAGTTCCCATTGACAAAGCTCCACCCACTACAGAAGTAGTACAGCCCATACCTTTCGTCTTCAAGTGCTCGTAGCGTTCGTTGGCTCTTCATCCAGGCCCTGAGTTCATCAGTGCTCCAGCCCGACTGTCCGACTAGCTCCCTTCAGTTGCATCACTTGTTCTCATTTCAGTCTCACTCGTATATATCCAGTTAACCAAATATCGTCACATATTACATATTATTATTATACTGTTGTTATTGCTATAAACTTTACAACCCAAACTCGAGGTTGTCCACGGCAGTTACGGAAAAAATTCTACAATATCCGCGTGGCGAATTCATACAAAGTCGAGCATTCCACGTACAGTTGGCGGACAAAGGGCAAATCCGACCAACTCCCAATCCACTGGCCAACTAACACACCTCCCAGGGAGTAATCCGTTCACCACTACACCATGTGAATCATTCGCTTCGCCTGTCTCTCAGCTTGTTCTTTCGATCTCTGCCATAAACATTAGGAGTTGTGCAGTTGTCGTGCGAAATTACTCAGTACACCAACTGAAACGCATCACCTGTCACCTGTATCACCTGTAGTAGTGTTGGTCGTCGAGTGACTCGAGCGGGCGCCAGCAATTCCTTCATTTTTCCCTGTTGCATGGGGAAAAATGGAACATTTACTGGCGCCCGCTCGAATCACTCGACGATCAACGGGACTACAGGTGATACAGGTGATACTTCCCTAGGATTCATTTTTTGTAAAAGGCAAGTTATTGTCAGCCTCCCGTGGTTTTCCTGAAGTACGCTTGACATCTCGAGGAATCCAGTCACTAACGGCTCTTGTCCATCGGTTATCATTCATACGCACTACGCGTCCCGCCCACTTTATCTTCGTCTGCTTGGCGAATAGAACGGCATCATTGATTTTTGATCGTTGACGCAGGTTGGAGCTTCGGATCCCGAATCATTCGCTTCGCCTGTCTCTCAGCTTGTTCTTTCGATCTCTGCCATAAACATTAGGAGTTGTGCAGTTGTCGTGCGAAATTACTCAGTACACCAACTGAAACGCATCACCTGTCACCTGTATCACCTGTAGTAGTGTTGGTCGTCGAGTGACTCGAGCGGGCGCCAGCAATTCCTTCATTTTTCCCTGTTGCATGCAAGAGTAGCCCAGCGGGTTCTACTCGCTTTAGGGACTCGTCGAGCATCTTATCATTCTTCCAAGCTCTTCATGAAGAACTCTGACCATCGGGTCGGTGGTTTTCCTGAAGTACGCTTGACATCTCGAGGAATCCAGTCACTAACGGCTCTTGTCCATCGGTTATCATTCATACGCACTACGCGTCCCGCCCACTTTATCTTCGTCTGCTTGGCGAATAGAACGGCATCATTGATTTTTGATCGTTGACGCAGGTTGGAGCTTCGGATCCCTTTCCGTACTTGTGTGAAACGGGATACTCTAAGCATCGTCCTTTCCACTGTAGGTTCGATAACGCTGATGATCTTTCATCCTGCTTACACAACGACCAGGTCTCTGACGCATACATTAGGGCAGGAAGAACCGTTGAGTCGCGCCGCTCACCCTGTTCGTTCCATTCTAATCCGTGGGTCCCAATGTGACGTTCCTCAGACGGTCTTCTTGGTCCGATCTTGGCATTGAAATCTCCAGTGATGACCTTCAAGAATGTATGGCCTTCTCTGGAGAACTTCTCCAAATCCATGTAGAACGCTTCGAGTTGTTCTTCGTCATACTTTGATGTTGGCGCGTAAACAACGAAGATTGTGAAAGCCCGCGTTAATCCACATCTTTTTAATCGTAAACGTCCGATTCGCCTTGTAAGCTGTTCGAATGAATTAATGTTCATAGACAAACTCGTGTTGACGAGAACGCCTGCACCGCCTACTCCTCTACTGTCGCATGTTCCGAAGAACAGTTCTTCTCCGGTATCGTAGGCGGCGTTAAATGGATGGCGTCGTCTCGGCCAGGCCGATGACGTCGTATCTTATCATTCTTGCTTGCATGAGCAAGTATTCTATCGAGGACTCGGATGCAAGTGTAAGCGCATTGTGGGTACAGATCGTCACCATAGTTCTTGATCCAGGCAGCTTCCATTGGCCATGTGATTTTAGCAGCCTCTCCGCACTCGTCCTACCCAACGCTGCAAAATTGGGGGCTCTTTCGGGGTCAGAGGAATGAGGCCCGTTTTTTTTTACTGTGTTTAGCACATTTAATACCCATTTATAGCTTGCTGGGCTCTGAACGTGAGAGCTGGTTATACTCACGGATAGCTTACCAGGCTCTTACAGAGTGGACATGGAGCTCATTTGTTGGAGGCGACTCCTAACCGCCTCCCGTATACTTTTCTGTCACTTGATTGCAGGCTTTTGACCGAATTGATGCAATCCGCATGAAGCGAGAACACATTCACACACGCATGCATGAATACGCTAAGCAAATACAGAAAGTATGTGCCAAATCAGCGCAGCAGAAACAGGGAGTCCATCCCCGGATCCACCTGCGTCTCAGGAAGCAAAGGTCGCTTTTGGTCCTCAATTAACCCTACTATCCGCCACCTGGGTGCGACCACGTAGCTTCGCGACTAACCGGCTCGAGACACGGTGCGAGCCACGTAGCCTCGCGACTAACCGGCTCGAGATCCCTCATGAGGGAGATCCGTGGGAACGCGTCACAAAGAACAAAATCCAGCGATTTCTTTTTGCCAAGAAATACCTATTTTCTCTATCTTAATCGTAAACAAAATATTTTAAAATGAATTTAAGCAATTGTTTTATCATTTTATAGGTGAATGCTAAACTTTTTTTTTCTAATTTAATTCATGATCGGGTTGTAGAATAATTGCGGAATGTGAGTATTTTGCCCATAAATGACGCGTACCGTTTAGAGTGGCTCTCCGAATAAAATCGAGCAATTTCTCGTCGACACTTTCTGATTTCCTGGCAATGTAAAATTCAATAACCATAACGATTTAGAGGAGGTGAATAGCACAATGGCAGTGATGCCGATCATCACGAGTACGGTGCTGGTTAGATCACGCTCCATGCTCTCCAAGCCTCTCGTAAAACGGGTCACATAGAAAAATAAGGTTGATTAGGGATTGTGAACATGACATTGTTGAAGAGACTTTGTTTTATGGTTCTAACGTTATAAATTATGTGTATGTTACTATTTCTATGTGCTACTCTGGTCTATCATGGAAAAATTACTGTCAGGATTTAAAAGTATATAGTCTATTTTGGTGTTTTTATAACTGCGTATTCAATGCAATGACCACAATGGTTAACATGAAATAGCAGGCTGGTCAAATCGCTGAGCAATGAACTCTTTCGAAAAGAGGTTTTTTTGCAAATCATTAGGGGTAGAGAACGGTTTTTCCGGCCTTATCCTAACTATTTTGGCGAACTTTAGCTGTTAAATGAATATACGTAGTAGGGTAAAATAATTTCTGGAGAGCACTGAGCTGGAAACGCACAGCATACTGTCCATGTCATTGATCATGGGTTAAAGATCGAATACGTGAACAAACACGATTAAGTTCATGTTCTTTCTTTACCAGTTTTTCCTATTTGATGTCTAACAATGCTATCCCAATTTAGTTTTTCGTCTTTTTGTAAGTGTTATTGAAGTGTTTGGCATAATAAATTGTATATCAGCATACCCTTCCAGGCTCTAAAGAAGGCGATACTGCCGAAACGTCAGCTACTGTTGTATTGTATTGTGTGTTTTTCTATGGAAATAAATGTATGCTGTATAACAACCTCGTGATTGCTGAAGAAGAAAACAACGCATTCGCACCCCAATTTAATCAAGCATGCTTGATGGGAGCAGTGGTTGGAAGCGATTCTGCAACACACGTGGAATCGATCGCGGGTCCATGGGCCACCAGGCCTTCCACCATCCCTCCATGGTCCGCGAATTGGTACCAGACTTGTGTGGGAGGATAGCAGCACTGGTTCGATACATTGGCCACGGCAAGTCATTGTAAAGGCCAGATATGCATTCAGTCATCTCTAACGATACTTAATGAAGCCGAATGCATGACGAATCCCTCAAGGATTGATCAACGCCGAGAGCTTTATGAGAGCTTTAGCTTTTATGTTTACGATCACATAATAAAAACGTGCTATAGAAAACCAGTGAGGCCCTCGGTTCGATACGGAATTCCAGGGTCACCAAGCCTTCCATCTATGCGCGGTCGGCAGGTTGATACCGGACTTGTATGTGAGGACGGCAACACTAGCCGCATATATATTTTTTGTATGATCTTATAAACTGATCTTCTTTAGCTGATGCGAGGTTGGTATATAGGTCGTCGTTGTGGTTGTCGTTCTTGTTGGTGTTGTTGGTCAATGGCTGACGTTTCCGTGATTTCGCCTTCTTCAGAGCCTGGACGTATTTTATATTAGAATAAAAGGATAAAGCTCTCGGAGTTGATCAATCCCTGAGGGATGCGCCATGCATTCGACTTCATTAAGTATCGTTGACGGTGATTGAATGCATATCTAGCCTTTACAATGACTCGCGGTGGCCTGCCGATGTATCGAGCCAGTGCTGCCATCCTCCCAGGCAAGTCTGGCACCAATTTACCGACCCCGAAAGGATGGGAGGCTTGGTGGGCCATGGGCGCAGGGATCGATTCCACGTGCGTGTCGCAGTGGCGCCTCCAACCACTGCGCCACACGCGCCCCTTTATATTAGAATACTTTAATTGTTCGGTGGTAAAAAGCTAAAGTATTAATGAAGGTCAAATTTTTTTTAAGTAGATGGTGGGTTAGGATGCTACGGTCAAATGTAGGTCTACACCATATTGAACAGAACATTTGTTGGACCGACAATCAGACTATAAAATTTACACGAGAAAAAACGATTCCTAATGAAGTTAAATGCAAGGCGCACCTTTTAGGGGTGGTTTAACGAGAGCTTTTATGCATTTATTTTTATCATTCGTCCAATTATATTGTTAGTACTTCTATTAGTTTTACCATATTCTTTTTGTTACGATTGATATCATAGCTTTTTATTATTCTTTATCTGTTTTATTTTATAGGACCCGTTTTCATGTCTGCTGTGCGGGTTCCAGCACTTCACATATTCTATTCATTTCCTCGTATCAATTGTGCACAAATATCTTCCAACTACAACGTGTTGCTTCTGTTGCTGTTTGAGGATTTTCATTGCATCTTTAATGTCGTAGAATGCTGGGCCGAGCAATGGAGAACTGAGATAGTCAGGTTGGTGCGTTCCTAATTGGTTTGCAGAAAATGGTTTTTTCCCGAACAAGTTTAGTACCAATTTTCAAACCTTGGAGGAATGAGAGAGGGTTGGCCCACAGCGGAATCGAACTAGCACCGTGCTCTTGATGACGGACACCACTACCACTGTGCTATCCGCCCGTTTTTTATTATTATTAACACACAAATGGTTGCATGGATTTATACCAACGCGTGTATGACTGGACAAAGGTGGTCGCCTGTGTTGAATTTAATGTTCCTTTCTCTCGATCGCTTATTTTTCAATTGATAAGTTTTTCAATACATCAGTAAAAGACTTGCTACCTTAAGTTTCCAAAGCTTTCTAACTGGTCATTTATTGGTCATTTAGGGCTTGTAGTTTTCCACTTTTTGTTACACACGAGGCTAGCTCTCCTTTATTGTCATCGTCTTGTCGCACTTTTTCTTTTCTTTTTTTGTTCTACTTTGCACTTGTGCTAATGATTCGGACGTATAGTGATTTTATTCGCCAGTAAACGAAGGTTCACTGGCTTGGAAAGTTTATGATGAAAGTAAACGAATTTTTCAATATTGAAATGATTGTAGTTTGACATAATGATGTCATCATTGACATGAGAAGCAATTAACATTAAATGTATTAATTGTGCTACTATACGCCAAACAGTTGATAAGGTAGGCCGGACACGTAATGTGTATGAATGGTAACCGATGAACAAGAGCCGTTAGTGACTGGATTCCTCGCTATGTTAAACGCAATGCAGGAAGACCTCCGACTCGATGGTCAGAGTTCTTCACGAAAAGCCTAGAAGAGATGGTGTTCGACGAATACCTAGAGGAGAACCCACTGGGCTACCCTTGCACGCGACAGGTAAAAATGGAAGATTTACTGGCGCCCGCTCGAGTCACTCGACGATCAACGGGACGCCAGGTGATACAGGTGACAGGTGAATTATGCTTCATGTCTGGGATCAATTAAAATAAGAAAACCAGTTGTGACAAGCGAATCTCTAGTTTCTAGGATGAAATACTGAAAAATCCGTGATTCTTTCCGTTTACTCTAAATCGCATCGGTTAAGGGGATAGAAAGAAGGAATGAGGGCACGAGGAACGATAGTTATCAATAAAGCGAACCAATCACTACTTTTTGAGAAGTTTTATCAACCAGTTTCACAAAACAAAAGAGTACAAGGAACGTTTGGATGGCATACTTTAATCAGTCATGTCAGATGAGTTGTAGAAAACAGCTTTACATCGCTCTCCATGGAGGATTGCCTTGATAGTGTGTACCAGTTGTAGTGGAGTACAATCGCATCATATTTATATCAATCAGCACAGTTATTATTCCCTCATGATTCTGGCCGCCCACTGGACCGGATTGATTGGAAAATTGTGACACCGTACGTGGTACTGTAGAAAAACCTCATATTTCCAGCATTTCACATAGATGGCTTCTACGAAGTCTTACACAATTCAGTCAAGGTTAAGGCTCACTGTTCCGAAATCTTTTCGTTTTGCAATTGTTTTCCTTGTTTTGCTATTGCGTTTTGGTTCTTCCGAACAGTAACAAATTTTGTGATTCATTCAAAAAACGAAACCTTTGAGGAAATTTGTAAAAGTGGGTTTCCTCTATTCTGACCACTTGCAGTACGCATCCAAGTTCTGAATAGATCCATAAAACGTATTCGTTCGCAAAATTCATGCTTTCTACTTTCGTTATTACTTCCAGGGTAAGATTTAAATTCTTCGGTTTCTTACCATTTGATTGTTAAGTTCTCATTATTTGGATCCTACCTCGTGGTTAACCCAGTTTCCACAGCGTGTGTTTTCAAGTGGTGATTGGCTGATCCTCAAATATGGCGTTATGGTGCTATACTAGCTTTGTTACATCTAAAAAACTGGATTAGCTGAACGAGGTTTATCTATCGCTGTTGAAGTTCTCATCATATAGTGATTAGCTAGCGGTGAAGCTCGACGATTTGACGTCACGGCCGAGTTTCAGCCAAGCAATTGAATGATTTCGGGCGAACGTTAAGATGGCGCGTGACATTCGAACAGATGTGTCACAACTTTTCTCAGTCGTTCCATTCTCCACTAACTTTTTCGTTATTTTCCTCTCATGACCAAATCATAGTGAATTTCGCTATAAAATATGTGTATAGAATACCCGCGACAGCCTATACCCTCCTTTCGCTATGTTGCTGCTTTCATACTATGATGTCTAATTTCAACAGAAAACTAATAGTGCTTACTTGAATGAAAACATCTCCTTTGAAGTTGTATATATGTGACTTGATCTCTTAAATCATGGTAAATAAAGCTTCTGCCCTATCATCATAGAAAGCTTGAAGAGAAACTTCAAACATAATGGCGTTGATTAATGTTGGAACACAATGGTTTCTCACGGCATACTAGAAACTCAAGGAATATATCATGTTCACTAATAATTATTAGAACTGTTATTGCTATTCTAGTAAATCTTTCCAAAATCGCTAATCTTTTAAGCAAAGACAAAGGAGCGCATGTGGCGCAATTGTCGGAGACGCCCTGCAACACAAGTGGAGTCGACCTCCACGCCCATGGCCCACCAAGCCTTCCATCCATGCGGGATCGGCAAAATGGTACCAGACTTGTCTGGAAATCACTGGCTCGATACATCTGTAAGCCACCGCTAGTTATTGTAAAGGCCAGATATGCATTCGATCACCTCCAAACGATGGCTGGTGAAGACGAACGCATGGTGCATCCCTCAGGGGTTGACCAATGCCGAGATTTGTTGTTTTTATCCTTCGATTGCTATTATTTCGAATCATATCAATTTTTTATTCGTTCTCAATCGTTCAAATTTTTTAGCTGAAGATGTATTATGCCATATTATTAAGATAGAAGAGTTGATGATTAGTTTGTTAGGGATGTGAGATGGATTCGTGTCTATTGTATTTGTGCATCATAGAATTTTTTATTCGTTCTCAATCGTTCAAATTTTTTAGCTGAAGATGTATTATGCCATATTATTAAGATAAAAGAGTTGATGATTAGTTTGTTAGGGATGTGAAGGTAACTGAATGTATATCTGCGCTTTTCTGTGGCTTTTACTGGCGTATCAGTATATCAATTTAGTTTATTTTTCATTGTACTGAGCACGTCGACGATAATTTGTCGAGAGGAACAAAAAGCTTGGTTAGCTCGGTGGCATGCTACGGAACCAACGATTCTATGTGTGTAGGAGGCTACGTCTAACCACTACGTTATACATGCGATCTTACTAATTAATACATTTGCAGTGTATTGTGACTTAATATCAAGTATTCCAATAAATCACAATATGCAAAAACTTTCACGTTATAATATACTTTCATGAAACTTTATGCAGGTTATGAGAGTAATCATTATGAAATAAATCTTATGGTATCTCATGATCACCGTAATCCTCCATTTGTGCCATTTTTGAAGTAGCTTTACTATAATCCGTCTTCCAATAATGTGTTAGTACTTTTAAACGGCTGGTAGACAGAAATTTTGCTGAAGACATCATAAAGCTTGTTCTCGCTCAGCGTAACCATTAACTAGTTTTACTGTTGTTTTGTGATCGGAATGAATTTGCCTTATTACTTTTAAACGGCTGGTAGACAGAAATTTTGCTGAAGACATCATAAAGCTTGTTCTCGCTCAGCGTAACCATTAAGTAACTAGTTTTACTGTTGTTTTGTGATCGGAATGAATTTGCCTTACATTCATCGGCCTCATCTTTCTCCAGTCCTCGTTCATTTCTTCTTTCCTACCATTTCTATCACAAAGAATATCGTTGAGCTTTAATTCATGGGTGATGTTCCATTGTTGGCAACCTGACGAAACGTTAAAGTCCCATCCTCAAAAGTATCTCGTGAAGTACATCACTTCATCTAAGACATCGTGATGCAGATTTCCTAATCGCCTTGCAATTATCCTGAATTAAACATCGCTAGTTAGTTCTGAAGCATTATGTTTCATGTTTAGAGCCGTGATATTTCCCCAGTGTGTGTCGTAAAATCCACAACACAAACAATGATTCCTCAATGTTGATGATAGTCATGACAACTGACCCCACTTGTGGCAACTGACCCCACTTGTAGCAGTTACAACAAGACTGCTATGTTTGTTTTCCGCATGACGAAATTCTGTTGAATTTGCTATCTAGGACTTCTTAATTCCAATTTTGTTGTACTCGTCCAATTGCTCATTGTCCTTCAACATCACAATAAAGCCAATATTAAATAATTCCCCAATGATTATCCTTTAAAGAACAGGCTTGTTATTTTTTTTTCATCTCTTGCTTCTTCTTGTCGTTATATGACCAAGTCTAGTTGTATTGAATTGAAAACTATGGAAGCAAGAGCAAAGTCGACGCCGGTAGAAAAATTTGGAAAACTAAAAAGAGCAAAGTTTTTGGAGTTCATCAATACCTTGGAGATGCGCTATGCACTGAACTTCATTAAGCATCGTTAGAGGTGAATGAAGGTATATCTGGCCTATGCAATGATTCTCGATGGCCTACCGATGTATAGAGGAAATTTTGCTATCCTCCTGAGTGGTACCAATATGCCGACCTCGGAGGGATGGGAGAATTAGCGGACCGGGATAGGCGCGGGGATCGATTAAACGTGTGCGTTGAAGGGCGCCCTCGACCACTGCGCCACCCGAAGCATAATGATGCTTCACAAAACGATTTTTGTTAAGTCTCGCTATGAATGATCAATGTACCTTCTTTCATCGATGGATAACACATTGCGATGCTGTTCAAAGGACAACTCCATAATGTTTTGAATTGGAGTCGTCCGTCGCAGTGATTGAGTGCACGGTTGACCTCATGTGTGAAGAAGATAATACACCGCTCTCGCCAAATCAGCAAATATCTGGTTGTGTACGGAGTGTAGTAGTTTGAATAATAATGTGTTAATTAAAATTGTAGATTGACAAGGACAATATTTTTGAGAAAAACGATGAAATGAGATTTGAGAAGACCATTGCGAAAAAATCCTTTCGGCCTCCCCGTTGGCTGCCCGAAGTTATGTTTTTGTTTCTTTGTTTTACCAGAAATACCGAAAATTTTACATTACACAGTGGCTAATGATGAACTCTATCAGAAAACAAGGTGCAGTTCGACCCATTACCTAACGTTGTCCTCCAATCTATGTGTGAATAGCTTGACTATCACCAAGATTGCAAGGAGAATCAAGTCGACCATATCCTACGACATTCATAAGGAGACGAAATCCTCAAAGAGCAGCCGAAACAACACGCGAAATGTTCAAAAACGAATCAGAAAGCAAGAAGTGCTGGGATCCATACAGTAGATGTGATGACGGGTCACACAAAAAAAGAATTTCACTTCATTCTTTCATTTCTTTTTTTTTTGAATTCCAGTGAAATGCGATTACCGCGATAGCAGACGCGAATGGAAAACTTACTTCGGCCATACATTTTCAGGCCTAGAAATTTGCTACCCTACCACCTTCTTTAATTAATTTACCTCATTAAATGAATCTTTGGGTCCAAGGCGGAATCTCGTGATCATTCAATTTGGTCGAGTCGACGATAAAATCATAAGGGATCAATCGTTCGGCTTTAATCACTTCCAAAGAAAATGCATTCAACTTCATCAAGCTTCATTAGAGGTGATTGGATGTATATCTGGCCTATATTTGTGGTGGCCTCTCCACGTATTGAGTCATTGTTGTCATTCTCTCAGACAAATCTGCTACCAGTTTGCTGACCTAGGAGGAGTGGAAGCCTTGGTGAGGCCGCGGAATCAAACCAATGACCGCGTATCAATGTGTCGCACGCGCCCTTTTTGGACGAGTAACGAGAAAAAATGTCACTTACTGCTCCAATCGCTCACTTGCGATGAGCTATGTTGGCCGATTCTACAAACCAGAAGAAAGAAATAATTGACGCGCTCCAGTCACATATTTGGTCGTATTAGATTAACCAATTTTTCAAAGCAAAAGGAAGACATGAACGAAAACATCAACTGCTTTTCCTAATCATTCATTTCGGGAGAGTTGTATTAGCCGATTTTACGAAGAAAAAGAGAGAGCAGGCATCACTGACGTGCTCCTGTTTTGAAGTAGTTGCGTTAACCAACTTTACTGTTTTTTGTGATTCGACTTCATTGTAGATAACCTGGTCTCACACATTGTATGGGTTATAACATTTATTCTGCCGAATTCGTTATTTTGTAACCATAATTTATGAGAATGGTCGTGCTCATGTATGGGTACGACCACATCTTCGAGATTGATCACCTTCTCCCTTCATTGTCATACTAAATACCTTCAGGGCGTGATTATGTTCCAAAGTCTTTTCCACAAGGATTTGTCGGCCCGTTATGAAGTGGAGTGTAATTTTCAATTAAGATTCTTTCAGTACTAGGGATTCCTAAGTTCAGATGACTGACCAATCTAGGATAGTGTAGTAGGTGGTAGTAAACCGAATCCGTTGACTAACATGGCCATTGTTATAAATGTAGTTTATATCCTTAGTTTCAGATCTAAAACAACAACAACAACAACAATATCTAGTTCATTCTAACTCATCAAGTAACAGTGGAAGTTTTCTTAATGAAGATGAAACTCTAGGAACTAAGGAACAGCTCAAGCTTGAAAGTCAGCCTTAAAGGTGCTTTCCCAAGTTTAGAATCTCGTTTATGGTAATCGAGATTCTGTTCTTTGAATCTCGAAGGATTTATTCCTTAGTACCTTATGAAAATAAAAGCTCAGCTAAATATTTTAATCAGCTGCTGTGTGATGTGACACCTACGATAAGACTAATCACCATGATTATCCATTAACCAGAAAGCGCTACATCTTTCACACAATCCTCATTCGCTATGTCATTTGGACAGGTGCTTCGTGCTATAATCGCCACAACTGTAACTTATAAACGACAAGTGCACATCTGCAGAATGTAGAAAAAATCCGGAAAAGTCTGAAATACTATTATTTTGACACCATAACGTATCGATAATCGGAGAACTGATCGACAACAGAGAGAACATGTGGAATGAACGATCGATTGTCCGTCCGTACGTCCGTATGTTCGTTGTCGGTCGTCTTTATTGTGCGGGCAAACACGGCAAGCAAGCGCTATGCAAGGAAGAGACGCAACCACCCACATACCGATTGAGGAGACGTCATTCATCCAGTGCTGCTCAAAACTAGAACGGCTTCTCATTGTTTCGTCCAATGATCTAATTCAGCGCTTTTTTGGCTTCGAGCGCATGAACTGACTCTAGCTGAAAGTTATTAATCTTTTAGAATTTCCTGTTAACATAGGTCCTTATTCTGGTACGGTGATTATTGACGGTCCTCCAACAACCTCTGATTAGGCCATCTATGTCAGTTTTGGTTACATAATTACCACTTATCATTGTTCTAGTGAGCAGAGTCGACGAGATTCGTCGTCTTCAACCACGATCGATACCGCGGCACTGCACTACGCTCCGCCCCGATCGCTCGCTGCGAGTCTCACATATTCATTTTCCTTTCACGTTTCCGAAACATCGAATGCAAAGTTCCAGAACGTCGTATTTTCTTATGATTGACTGATTTTCTACTTTCCGCAGTTTTTTTTTCTCTACGCCCAACGACTGATTTTCGGCCGATGACGCCTTCTACAGAAAATCTTCCGTTTCATCCTTTCACCAGACATGACTGAGTTCCCACACCGTAGTTTACGGTCAACTCGTGGTACTGTTGCCTTCGTGGCTCTGAATATACGGAAAAACTGGGTGGACGGATGCAAAGACAGTGGAGAGTAGTTTTATTTTCTCCATTATGAAGTGCTCGTTTTGTCTTTTGTCTTTGCTTTTTTGAAGTTTTGTCTTTTGTCTTGTCTTCAAAGAAGTCTTTTTTAATGACAGCATCATAGTTAAAAGTGTACATTTATTTATTTGTTTATTTATTTATTAATACATTATTTAGTATTAGGGACTGATAACACAGTGGTAGTGATGTCCATCACCACGAACATGGTGCTTGTTCGATTCCACTCTGGAACAACAAAGCCTCTCACCCCTCCAGGGTAGGGAAATTGGTATTGGACTTGTCCGGGAAAATCATACTTTATGAACCAGTTGGGAACGCTCTAGCCTTGCTGTGTCAGGATTCTACGAAGAACCGACTTGACAAGCATTCTAAGACATTCAAGATGAAACGAAATCCTCAAGCAACAACCGAACCTACATGTTATAGTTGGAAGATCTTCGTGCATAATGGCTGCGAGGAAACGAATCGAATGTGAGAAGTGCTGGGATCCGGAAGGTAGACGTGAAGACGGGTCGTATAAATATTTAATACTAATTAATCTGCCTATTTAGTTCATTTTATCAACCTCTTGTTATCGACATCAATGAGAGAGTACTATTTATATTTGGTATGAATCAAAGGCATTGGACGAGTAGGTGTTAAAGTTTTAAGGTGTGGACCGACAGAGTACTTAAGACTTTAGATCCGCGTAATTGTTTTTTTTTGGAGTGGATCGCAGCTTTAATTCAGATATAAGGTTTTTTAGCAATATTTATTAGTGTTGGTGTTTCTGCTTGAATCCAGAATGTTCCTTAGGCTTCCGTTGGCTCATTTCAGTGCCGTATAATACCAAATATATAACTTATGGTTTTGTATAGTTGACTTTGCTCTCAATAGTATTATAATAGGATTTTTTCATTACCCTCTCTTTTAATGACGTTCTTCGTATACTTTCAGCTTCTGGTGTTTTATCGTTCTCATTGATCGTTGCTGAAAATTTCGAAGACATTCAGAAATACAGCTTCAGTGATGCTGAAATATTTGCAAAACTCCAGACTGCAGGGTGTCTGCGGTGAAGAATGAACACGAAATTATCCTATTGAGGACTAACGTGTTTACCACCATGCAGGTCCCTCGTTTCGCCTGTCTCTCAGCTAGTTCTACTGACTAATGCCATCAGCAGTGACTAATAAGTTAGAGTTAAATAGTTAAATAAGTTAAAAAGAACACTCAGAAATGTTATAAAATTTTCTGTTTATTCGCTTTGAGTTCCATCCATTCAATTTTTCTCTTTTGTATATGAAAAGACTTTGAGAGATTCACAATTTCCTTCCGAGACTGATATCTCTAGAATTGTGTTAATAAATTTTAACACCAATATCTCTAGAATTGTGTTAATAAATTTTAACACCATTATCAATTTTAGCACCAATATCAACACCAATACTGAACGATTTTCTGAGCACTGTAGTTGCACATGAAAAAATCCTAGTAGTGCTGGAAAAAGAAATAAGGATATGTACGATCGATCATGGTCGTAAGTGTTCTTCTAAACAAGTGCTTTGTAGCGAATGTTGTTAGTCAAAGATTCTGCTGCTTCATGATGTGACGGAGTTTTCGTGTAGGAGTTGTCCGTGTATTTCACATAGGTCACTCACGTAGGCCTGTGCGGGACTGATTGACGACTTAAGTTCCATTGTGAGTTACCTCTTTGCAATAGGTAATTACCGAACGCCATAGATCTTCTGTCCTATGTCACCACCATGGACGGACACTTTGATGCCGTCTTTTGCTCGTCCAATCGACCAGCCATTTGGGTAGACCACGTGAAACTAAGTAGCTCAGTAGCTTCAGCTAGTAGCAGATATAAAATATTCTGCATTTTAGGACAAACAGATTTCTTGGGGCTGTTTTTTCCGTTTTGAGATCAATGTTGAGTCTATATGAAATGTTTTCTTTTCTGTATTTCATCCATGTCAGGTTTACATTTAATGTACGATGTTAATAAAAAAACATAGTGCAATGGTTCTCGATACGTTTCGGCAGTACCACCTTCTTCAGAGCCTATTAATATACCCTTCCAGGCTTCTCAATATACCCTTCCAGGCTCTGAAGAAGGCGATACTGCCGAAACGTCAGCTTCAACGGATAAATTCACACCTAATGTTTGCTCAACAGGAAGTTCGAGAACTATTTGATCACTGCCGAGGTTCACAGAAAGTCGGTCGTCGGAATAGTGCAGTGGATTCATCTGTTTTCGTTATTTTGAACCCTTTCATAAAACCGACTACAAGAAGGCTATTTAGTGACTTTCATCTTTTCTATTTAATTCGGATACATCATTCTGACAATTCACTTGTAGATGCGATGTATGTAGTTCTATGAATGTTCTTTGAAAGGATTTAGAAAAGCGTTAGACTCTAATGTAGTATCGGAGCTTAGAATCCGGAAATTTGACAACCGTAGTCCTTAAGCCTGCTTAAATTTAAAAGGAATCACAACGTTGCTAAGATATTTGCAAAACTCTGGACCGCAGGTGTCCATGATGGGGAACGAACACGCTATTGTGCTTTACGGGGCGTAACGCGTTCACCACCACACCGTGCGGATCCTTCGTTTTGCCTGTCTCTCAGCTAGTTCCATCGATCTCTGCCATCAGCAATCACCCGTCAAGAATTGTAATTGTGGTTGTATTTCGCTTAGTAACCTGCCGTGAAAATTGTAGTAAGCAGAAAGTAAAAAGTAAAACATTGTTAAATGAATGTCAGAAATAAGGTGCAGGTGACTTAAGTGAGTTTAACACTGTCGTCATCTTAGCTGTTGTACTTGTTCTAATTGTCGTGTTTCATTTTTGCGAACAGATTCGTAACACTTCCCACCAACACATGACACATTTGCGGCCAAGGAGATGTTATCTCGCATTTACTAGAGATTTATCTCTCTATCGGATGGACGGACATAGGCGGTGATCTCGCATGCTCTCGCTAATTATCAAAACTCCATCGGCCGTGAAGTACGCCATTTCCTTGACATTCTTGTTACACCAAAACATAATCTATTATTGATGATTCACGCTGCGAGAAGCGCAACAGCTAGAGACGCTGCGCCACGCTTGGTCCCTGGTTCGACAGCGCCTCGAGACAACCAAGCCCTCAGTCAATCCAGGGATTGGCAAATTGACACCAAACTTGTCTGGAAAGCTTCATCCTATCCTCAGAGGCCGATGACTGTTTGCGCCGATGGCAAGAGGGTGCCCTAACTGAGTTATTTAAGGATTCATGAAGAGTCAAATCAACCAGCAGCATTCAAAGATATTCGTGAGAAAGTCAAACTCCTCGGTAAACAGCCGAACACTCACGAAAATCTAAAGTCTTCTGTGGACGACGGACGCGAGAAAAAGGATCGTCTGAAAGAAGTGCTGGGGTCAGGTTGTGTTAAAAACAAGAAGGAAAAAGAAATGCTTCAGTCTGGAAAACGTGAAAAGCTTTGGTCCACACAATTTGAATGACTCTTTACACGTCTTGCTCTGTTTTATGATGAGACCCCACATCCCAAACTTAAGCCTTTAAAATTTGTACAAAATCAATTACGAACATAGTTTTTATTTCCTTATTTTTATATTAATCGTAAGGCTCGTCAACTCAGAATTTCGAACTTCATTTCATTCTGAGCCTGCGTTAATTTTGAATCTGCGTTCGTTTGTCGCGTTTTGATGTTTATCTTCTGAGGGCGAAATTTTTTGTTTACAGTTGACCAGCCACGGATCTCCCTCATATGAGGGATCTCGAGCCGGTTAGTCGCGAGGCTACGTGGCGCGTACCCAGGTGGCGGATAGGGGGTTAATCGAGGACCAAAAGCGACTTTGCTTCCCTGAGACGCAGTTGGATCCAGCGCATGGAATCCTTGTTTCTGCTGCGCCGATTTGGCACATACTTTCTATATTTGCTAGGCGTAAGCATGCATGTGTGTGTGGCTGCGTTCTCGCTTTATGCGGATTGTATTCTACGAGTCAATTCGGCCAAAAGCCTGCAATCAAGTGACAGGGAAGTATATGGGAGGCGGTTAGGAGTCAATTCCAACAAATAAGCTCCATGTCTACTCTGGGAGAGCCTGGCAAGCTACCAGTGAGTATAACCAGCCCCCACGTTCAGAACCCAGCAAGCTATACGTGGGTATCAAAATGCTAAACACAGTAAAAAAAAAGCGGGCCTCATTCCCCTGACCCCGAAAGAGCTCTCAATTTCGCAGCGTTGGGTAGGACGACTACGGAGAGGCTGCTAAAATCTCAGGGCCAATGGAAGCTCCCTGGAGCAAGAACTACGGTGACGATCTGTACCTAAAACGCACGTACACTTGCATCCGAGTCCTCGATAGAGGACTTGCTCATGCAAGCAAGAATGATAAGGTACGACGTCATCAGCCTGGCGGAGACGAGACGACGCCACCCATTCAACGCTGTCTACAACACAGGAGAAGAACTGTTCTTCGGAACATGCGACAGTAGAGACCAACTCACGTCCGAGCTCGCGAAACAATGCAGACAGGCGATAAAAAATTATCTTAAAGAAAGAAAAGCAGCAGTAATGGTCGAAGATGCAGAGGCTGGGAAAAGCATTCGCAAAGACCGCCGAAGCTTCACCAATTACATGACCAAGATGATTGCACTCCGACGCCCAGACGAAACAGTTAAAGCGTCCAGAAAGGTAATGGCGAAATTCTTCCACGAATACTACTCAGGTCTCTTCGATAGCGTCGTCAACTTCCCGTCATATGAAATAAAAGAGGATGGATATGTTGTACCACCGGTTCTTCCTTCCGAAATCCGATATGTCATTTCGTTGGTGAAAAATCGAACAACACCAGGTCCGGACAGGATATGATCAGAACATCTGAAGAACCTTCCGCCAGTCCTCGTAAGCACACTGGCTCGGCTCTTCTCACGTTACCTGTCTGGCTCTTCTCACGTTACCTCTCTGCATACCCATTCTCTTTCATTTCATAAGACGAGAGGTGAAAAAATGGAGGATTTACTGGCGCCCACTCGAGTCACTCGACGATCAACGGAACTACAGGTGATACAGTTGACCAGAATCGATTCTTCGATGTTTTTCTTCAATGAGCAGACACGAGGTTGTTATTATAGAATTTATTAGGATACAATAGCTGACGTTTCGGTGGTTTCGTCTTCTTCAGGTCAAATTCTGGAACGGTGAAATTGAGATGCGATCTACTCAGCCAAACACTTTCATAACCCTAGCAAATAAAACTTAACAAATAAATTTGTGTTCGGATAAGAAACAGCTTCATTTAAACGCCTACCGTTTTTTTGTTGTAAGTATCTAAGTTAGTTGGTGGATAGCAGCCGCACAGAGTACTAAGTAATACATGGCCGAGGACCGTGCCTTTGTCAGGTCATTGGATCAGTCTGAGGTATGGCGACAGGTCACGCATGATGAGAAGACACTCCTCCTTGCGGTCCATTTTTGAATTTTTGGAATTGATCTAAAATGCTTTAAGAGTTTTACGCTCTGATGTTTTCGATTCGTGCGTGGGGATAGTGACCCCTACTTCAAAATCTCCGTTAATATGTATTCTTTCTTTGATGAGCTTACACGAGGTTGATAGAAATATTTATTACCGGCTAACGTTTCGACGTCTTCGTCTTCATCAGAGCCGATGATCCGAGTCAATGGTCCACGCTTGTTATTCGTCTCGATGTGGCGGCTTCGCCTTCGTGTCGAGTCAGGTCTTCCTCAGCGGTCCGGTCTTCTCCGTTATGTTCTTGCATCCTATGCCCGCCTAGTGTAGTGTTTGGTTTTAATTTAGATTTACCGACTAGGTAATCTTTTATGCGGACGCAGAGCGGTCTACCCGTTTCGCCAATGTATTCGTTGCCGCACGCTTTGCAAGAGATCAGATAAACTGTACCTGAACTCATGCAATCACCGTCTCTACCGTTACGGCAAATTATGCAGCTTTTGGTTATACATAGACGGTCATATAGGCGGTTACAAACTATCTGGCGAACGTCTTAGAGTGTCCGGTGGTATTTCTATCACTCTTACGGAATTCTCTAGACCGACCCTTGTTAAGCAACGTTTTCTGGCTGCACTTATTTCGCTTGAAACAAAAGACGAGAGAATCGATTCCGTTGAAGGAAAACAACTTTCTATTGAAAAATGGTCGAATTGAGCAAGAACGTGTACTCGTAGTGTCATTCGTGACTGGTAAGTTGCGTGCAGTCCAGTGCATAGCTCCATTGAAACGTTTTTTCACTTCTCGATCTCTACTATTCCTTAACAAGGCTGCTTTTAGCTTCTCATGTCTCCGCTTTCCCTCGTGCATCTGCTTACGCTTGTGAATTGATGAAGACTCTACCACCATTTTATTTTCCGACTTCATAACATATGGAATTCGTGTCAGATTATTTAGTATTCTTCATCTCTTATACCCTCTTTGAAACTTCTTCCTACTTTTCCTAAAACTTGAAGACGTTTTACATCGTGATTAAATGATCTTAGTTAAATGCTTAATGAACTTCACATTTCTTGTGAGGTTTAGCGTTTCTTTTCTTTTTTAATCTTGCATCTGCTATCCATAGAAGTACCTGCTGGAGGATGGATGGTGTGGATAAACAAAATCGTTGTGAACGGATAATTAAAGAATCAGCAACTGTTCTATACAGTGAGATATCGGCGAGTGAGGTTACGTCATTCGAGTTATGGTCCACCCCAGAAAATTCAAGTCAATGAAACTACAAACACCCAAATCGTAAGGACGAACGGCTGTGAGCAATAGACTAGAATCATCGCGGCTCCGAAGAAGACGAAGACGTCGAAACGTAGACCGAATAGGCGTCGGTAACAAACTTGTGTCAGCTTATTCATAAAAGAATGAGATAACTGAATTGGAGTACGGGTTCGACTACGGCATGAGAATATGTTGTTTGCTTTCCTCATTGGTACATTTAATTCTGGTTGCGAGTGGTTTTCCCTGAAACCAGAGATAGTCGAGTTAGGTGTTTCACATTTCTTTTCACAAGAATCGCTCGCCGAACTTAATGGGTATGTCAGTAATTGTCAGTATGTGATTGTAGCAGACATTGTGATTTGCTGACTTTCCTATCAAGGATGGAGTGAGATGCCGAATAACGTCATGATTATGTGAACTTCTCTAGTTTTTCCGAAATTGAATCTTTCCTGAAATAAAGTTTCGCTTTTCGCTATTAATACCTTGAATCGATCTCCGCGCCTACGGCCCACCATGTCTTCCATCCCTCCGGGATCGGCAAATTGGTACTAGACTTGTCCTGGAAGATAGCAGTACTGGGTTGATACATCTTTAGGTCACCGCGAGTCATTGTAAAGGCCAGATATGCATTCAATCACCTCCAACGATAGTTAATGAAGTCGATTGCATGGTGCATCCCTCAGGGATTGGTCAACGTTGAGAGCTTTACGCTTTTATCCTTTATACCGAAAGCAGCATAGAAACAAATGGAAGGTAACTTCATTGTCAAGGTGAGCATTTTTTTGCTGTGCCTGACGTGGAATAAATGCGATTGTCCCTGAGGATGAAGGGCAATCAGGAGTGTCGTTAACTTTTTATGTCCGCCTTACATCTCATCATGTTCTTCGGAAAAAATTCTGAGCAATACTTCTTCTGCTTTAATTTCCTCATTGACTCACTTTACGTTTGAGACGGCAGTCTTCTTTAGAAGTAAATTTCCATGTCGTCTGGTAGTGATCGGTAGAAAACGTTTCCTTCAGAATTTTCCCATAGCATAGTTTAGTACACGGTATTGTTCGCTACAAATAAACTATTCATTCGAGAATACTGTACATTCTGTGGCTTTTCCGTTCCACATTTGTTGCACTCTGAAGGTGTTTTCATGCGTTTCACATTCTCGCGAAGTAATTCGGGCTGTCGTGCATTTTTTCCTATTTCTTGTAAGGAACATGAGAAATCCCTCTAAGCTTCGGAAGTTCTTTTGATTGAGGAATAAGACACCTTCGAGGTATTTGAATAAATACCACCGATCGAAGGTATTTGTAACCAGGATCGACTTTCTATTAATCTCGGTATTAGAATATGAATGCGTCGTTTTCTTGTTCAGCAATCGCGACGTTGTTAAACAGCATACATTTACTTCCATAGAAGAACAATACAATGCAACAGTAGCTGACGTTTAGATAGTATCGCCATCTTCAGAGCCGCTTTTTACGTGACTTCCAATGAGGAGGATTAGAACAGCTGATTACAGTCGCATATATCTACATCTATACTTCGCGACATCTTTTTCTTTGCATATTTTTCTTTGCGACTATAATTAACTGTTCAAATATTCCTCATTGGAAGTCACGTAAAAAGCGGCCCTGAAGGTGGCGATACTGCCTAAATGTCAGCTGCTGTTGCATTGCATTGTTTTTCTATGGAAGTAAATGCATGTTGTTTAACAACTTCACGATTGCTGAACGAGAAAACGAGGTATTTGTAATTTGTAACATCAGCCTTGCTTTCTTGTCTGAAGGATCTGTAGATGGTGCCAGTTATGTATCTCTTCAAATAATTCCAAAGTACGAAAGTTTGAAAGTAATGTATTTCTTTCTGTATCACATGTTTGAAGAGAATGTCGCTTCAGTCAGTACTGTTTAAAAGACCTCTTCATTAACGTACTCTTTTCTTTTTCTTTTCTTTGGAAATTTCCATCTTCGTATATTCTAACGATAGCGACAACTTGAGGAATAAAAGCATTATTGGAATCTATCATTTCTTCTAGCAAACTGAACAAAAAATCATTGGGAAGTTTGTACTGCTTATAAAAGTCTGTGCACTCATCTACTGTTTGTACATGTAAATAAAAGATGAAAAGATAAACCTGTCAGGATTGATCAATCCATGATGCGCCAATGCATTCGACTTCATTAAGCATCGTTGGAGGTGATTGAATGCATATCTGGCCTAAATAATGACTTGCGACAACCTATCGATGTATGGGGTCAGTGCTGTTATGCTCCCAGACGTACCAATCTGCCGACTCCAGAGAGATGGAGGGCTTGGTTGGCATAGGACGCGGGATCGATGCCATGTTTATTGCGGGGCGCCTCTACCACTGCGCTACACGCACATTTCTACGACTGATCTATGTTGTACGTGTACTGCTCAAAATCAACTAACAGTAGGTGTTCGCGGTCACTACTTTGGCGCACTTGTCATCATTGGCGCTATGTTGAGGTGCAGTCAACTGGAATACGACGACATGGTTTTAATCAAGCAAGTGAACATTCACATTTTGTGAACTCAGACGACGTCATCGAACAGCTGACCTATTTCTGTGGCACAGTGGGACGCCATTTACGGCGACGTGTGGTTATATTCTTCCACACATGACTACGCCGTATCTTCACAGTAGTATTATTTTGCGGTGGGTCCGTATAGTGCAGTGGTTGGAGTTACGTTGGAGTACATATACTGTGGTACACGCGTATGGTCGTTCGTTCGATCACACGCCACGTGAGGACCAAGCCTTCCTTCTTTCTGCTGTCGGAAAATTGGTGCTAGGTTAGTCTGGAAACATAGAATCACTGGTTAATGAGTCAGTAGACCTATGGAAGTCATTGTTTACCCAAAATATGCACTCATTAGGCTCCGTATCGCTATGGAGTCAAATGCATGGCGCACCCTCAGAAGATTGATAGTCGCCCAATGGCGTACACTTTTTATAGTTTATGAATTTTTTGCCGCGAATGTGTTTATTTCACCACAGGCACGATAGCAAAGTTCAACTGTTCGTTTATTTGTTACACCATTGTTGCACTCCAATGATTTCCGTGTGATTAATGCTCTCATCTTAGCCAATGACATTTACCGATTGTTTTCATCACTTTTCTGTTATTCTTTGGATATCAGCTGCCATATGATATTAAAATATAACAAAGTATATCGGTTTTTTTTTAAAACCACACCATCCAACATCACATGCTCCTGTACCGCTTCATTCGTTTTGTCGTCTTGCATTCATCATTCATCCGCGAAGATCCACGCATTCATTTATGGGTTCAGCTCCTCACTGAAGAATTTTGGTCTTTATGGTTGTCATTGAATACCTGGGCTAGTCGATCATCCCTATTACGTTAGAACTGCCGTTGCAAGACATTCCCGGGTTTCCAACAACCCATGTGGATTGGAGGTAGCAAGTAGATCAAGGAGGTGTCTGGTACCAATTTACCCACACCAAAGGCATAGGAGATTTTGCTGAGTCGAGATTTGGTGGGACCAAAGCCTTGCACAAATTAGGTGACATCTCTACCACTGCGTTGTCAACATTTCTTAAAATACAATCAGCTAGAACAAGAAGCGATTCGCTCATTTCATTTCAGAAATCCGGAATTCATAATAAACAGAATACTTCTACAGTGTGCTGTAGAAAATCGACCAACGTAGTACAGAAATGAATTTATAAAGGAAGATGTTTCGGAATTTCATGTTGATAAAGTAAACTCAAGTATTTTAGGTCAGGAACTCAGTCAAAAGTGTTTTTAGAATCTTCCATCTAAAAAATTAATACGTAGTTGCTCTTATATGTGATTTTTTTTAAAAGACAAGAAAAACCTTCCGGTGCTGCATGGATTATCATTTTTCTCTAAAATGTCGTATGGCTCAAATTTTCGGTCTTGTTTATCGCAGTTACGGTAAACAACATGCTTCATTCACGAACGTTGTAAACTCATTTGTTCCAGTATGCCAGCTGACATGATGGCACAATTTGTAGTCCGTTCTGTCGTTTTTATTGCCCAGTAGCTGAAGAAATAGCTACCAACACAATGAAATTGATTTTATAGTAATTGTGTCAAACTTGGCTAAAGTTCGCACCGTGTTCAGCACCACGGGCAGTCGCAGCCTTTGTGGACCAGAGGGATATTTGCAACTATGCGACTTTGACACTAGGATGGTGTTGGATCGTGGTATTGGTTTACTCTTAGCTAGGCTTCCTGATGGAAACGCTGGACTTCCTCTCAGCCTGGGAGACCCTGCCAGGGGCACGAATCCCACCGCTGTACATCGCAGTCCAACACCCAGGATCACCTCCCAGCCACGACGAGGCGGTAAACCGTTGGGAGGATTTCCTCGATCTCGGGATTCCAGGTAACCACAATAGCTTAACCAGCATATCACTGAAAAATTATGATTATGCTGGGGTTCGCACAATCAGTCAGGGTGGGCCGTTCAAGTATCAAGTATATCAAACCAGTGTCGTCTATTTTTTCAGACGTCTTGTAATGAGTGAGCCCTACTCTCTTGTATGCACACCTGTATCACCTGTAGTCCCGTTAATCGTCGAGTGACTCGAGCGGGCGCCAGTAAATCCTCCATTTTTCCCTATCGCGGGCAAGAGTAGCCCAATGGGTTCTCCTCGCTTTAGGGACTCGTCGAGCATCATATCTTTCTTCTAGGCTTTTCGTGAAGAACTCTGACCATCGGGTCGGTGGTCTTCCTGCAGTACGTTTGACATCCCGAGGAATCCAGTCACTAACAGCCCTTGTCCATCGGTTATCATTCATACGCATTACGTGTCCGGCCCACCTTGGTAGATTAGTACAGGAATATTATCATTTATGCCTATTGCTGTTCCTTTTTACCAGCTGTTACTGAATTAGGAAGGCGTATGGAGGAATAACGCTAGTAGGCTTCCGTGGACGTTGTTTCATTCGAAGAAAAGGATATCATTTCTACGAATCGGCCATCTTATGCCAGTTTCTCGTTCAGTTTACTGTATTGTTTCATGTAGTTTCCAAAGTGTTAGACATTCTAACAGTTTTCCGTGATTAATTGATGTAAATGCTGTTTTCATTTCAAGAACATGAAGCTATTTGTGTTGGCAGCTGTCTGCTATGTAAATCTGCTGGCATTCGATCGGTCTCTGTCCGCGTTTATGTCTTGTTCCTCGACACGCACCTACCTTGACCTCGGTATTCATTCGTTTACCTCTCTTATAATTGCTCGACATTCTCGCTAAATGCAAATAATTGTCACAATATTTATAAATACTCACAATCAAAACACTATGCGATTAGAAGAATTAGGTAGAACATGTCGAGAAACTTGGCCACCACCCGATTTGGTTGCTTGCTTAGGAGTTCCATTTGGGTCAAATATTCCATGGAATCACATCGCAACGGTTCTTTCATTCATTTCGTTGTTTCGAAGCTTTTGGTGTTCGTAGTCCATAAAGATGTTCAGGTTTGCATTTGGCTTTGGCTAGCACTGAAGATTTCGCCATTTTAATAAGTGTCATTGAATGCTTGGTGGAGCATAGTATTACAAGCCTGATAGCATTTTGTATCACAAGAGGTGAGGGGCTTATTTGGTTCGATCGAAAGTCGAACCCTTGGCCGTGCATGTATTATTGAACGATGTTCCTAAATTTGAGCTTTCCTTTTGAATTGAAACTTCAGTTACGATTTTGTAGCGGCATTCAAGGGGTCAATAGAACTGTTATTCCTCAGTAATATTTTAGCCTACCTATTTTTTCTTTTGGTTATGTCTAGTGGCAACCTTGCAACCGTATGACAATTGTAATCGCTTTTTTTTTCGTCAGTTCCGTAGTCCCTTACAACTTTTTTGGTCGGTACCGAGTAATCACTATACTGACCTTCATCCGGGATTTACAACAGTTTGATTTAAAAAAATGATCACATTGGTCTATTTTCCACCTTAGAATCGATTCATTCTTTCCATTCACAAAAGTTAACGTTGTCTTTTTATCCATAAATGTCTTTTGATAAGTTCAATTGTGAGAGATCTTTTTTTTTATAATGCTGAACTATTGAATACTCCATTCTTTGGAGCTTAGTCAACCCTTGAGATGAATAATATTAGGACTGAAATGCAAGTCACGCGTGATATTTTCCACATCTTCCTATAAAGGATAAAGTTTTTGGCGTTGATCAACCCTGAGGGATGTGCCATGCATTCGATTTCATTAAGAATCGTTTACAGGTGATTGAAAGCATATCTGGCCTTTACAATAGGCTCACAGTAGCCTAACGATGTATCGAGTCAGTGTTGTTATCTCCACAGACAAGTCTAGTACCAATTTGCCGACCGCGGAGGGATGGAAGGCTTGATTCCACTTGTGTATTGTAGGGCGCCTTCGGCCACTGTACCACACGCGCCCTATTGTATCTTCCCATATCCTTTTTTATGCCAGAAGCAATTCTTCTTCTGAAAAAAAATTATTGACTGCGTCGATTTGTTGTTCAGCAATCGCGAGGTTGTTATACAGCATGAATTCACTTCTATAAAATCATTAACCCTTTTTTCTGACAAGAAAGTTATTCATTTGAAATTCGAGGAATCGTAATTTACAAAGTTGTCTACGCTACTACCAGTGAAATGTTTTCTATAAAGTAAGCTGGCCCTTCCCAATGTTCATAAAAAAAATCATTTTGAATTATTCTTTTAACGGTTCAATGCAAAAAATTACGCAGACAAGTTGAGAATTTTTCTCCTTTTTCTATTTTCTACCGTTTTTTTTTGTTAGCACGTAAGTTTTGGGTATTGGTATATTCCGCTGAGATGTTTCACCACTTTTCATTGACAGCCATCAGAATAGTAGAGGAAAGGTTTGGTTAGCTTGAGCGGTCAGTCCGCATCAATGTGAAGTTGCTTAAATGCTTAAATAAGAATTTGTTAGGGTCTACCACCGCGTCGCGGCGTGGTCGACGGGCGCGTGTGGCGCAGTGGTTGGAGGCGCCACTGCGACACGCACGTTGAACCGATTCCTGCATCCATTGCCCACCAAGCCTTCCATCCCTCCGGGGTTGGCAAATTGGTACTAGACTTGTCTGGGAGGATAGCAGCACTGGCTCGATACATCGTCAGGCCACCTCGAGTCATTGTAAAGGCCAGATATGCATTCAATCACCTCCAACGATACTTAATGAAGTCGAATGCATGGCGCATCCCTCAGGGATTGATCAACGCCTAGAGCTCTATCCTTTATCCTTTTTACCACCGTGTCAAATCCTCCGCGACACAGGTCCGGTAGTAATTTAGCAGCCCCAAGAATATGGAGCGCATTGTTTGCCTTCGACCCAGGATCGAACCGATAACCACGTATGTATTGCAGGGCACCTCTAAGCAGGGTACTACATGTACCCACCAGTCTGGTGTATAAAAATTGGAACAATAGGTGTTGTTGATGTGGTATTAAGAATTCTGAAGTATGGAAATGTTGTGCTGCTCCATTTTAGGGTCTATACTGGAATGTCCGACATATCTGCAGAAATATGGGGCTATAATCTTTAGAAATATTTGTTTTTGTTCATCTTTTCCTTTCCCATTGCTCAGTGCATATCGTTTGTTGAATAGTTCTGCTTTCTTTGCGGAACGTAACATGAACTCCGAAGCGTTCGCTTCGCGGTGCCTGAAATTTGATAGAGGAAGCAAACATTTTCGCCGTCCGCTATTCAAATATTACAGCAGCTTAATGGGTGACTTTATTTATTCGGAACTTCCGGGTTTCGGTTTTCCTAGGTCCAAATGCCTTGTTGAGTTCACATATCAATTATGTTGTTTCCTAAACGCATTTTTTTGTAAATGCAACAAGATACGATCTACATCCGATTTTAAAACATATCAGTACTATACTAGCTCCGGTAAACCTCGAAGGACTAAGCTAACGATTTGAACTTATAACGATTTGTCGACCTGTACCACACCTTTGGACAACGCTGTTGTCCCAAAATTCTACACGTAATCAGACTGTTGCTTTCTTAGCGCAAGCTTCCATTTGTCGCGGAAAGTGAGAAATCCGCTAAGTTGAAAGAACGAAACCTCAGTACCGTCATGAACTGGGATTTATTCAGACCATTAGTCGGACCTTAGGAGGAAACTGTTATCGATAACAACGATGAGGTATACGAGCTGGTTACTCAACATTTTCAGGTTAGCGTAATCAAAGCTGAGAGTTCGAAATTTATCAAGAGACATCTTTATCCAGGAACACTCTAGCAAATACGCCAACGCTGAATCGTACGAACCACTGGCAACCACCAACTCACTTTCGAACTTGCAAAACAATGAAAACAGGTGATGAAGTAAAATCCTAAGGACAGATGAGCAGCAGTAATGGTCGAAGCTGCAGAGACAGAGAAAAGCGTTCTCAAACCCGCCGAAAATTCTCGAATTACAAGATCAAGGTGAATCCACTTTGACGGCCAAGCGGAAGAGTTACAGCTTCCAGAAAGGAAATTTGAGTAAATCATTCGCAACTATTATTCGGGTCTCTTTCATGTCCACGTACTCCTACACTCATATGAAATAAAGCATGGTGGATATCTCGTACCACCGGCTCTCCGTTCCGAAATCACATATGCAATTTCGTTGTCGAAGAATGGAGGGAAACCCGGCCCAGACAGGAGAAGACTTGACCAACTGAAAAACTTTTCACCAGTTCTTATCGACATACTGGCTTAGCTTTTCACACGTTATCTGTGAGAATGCAGGGTTGTTGTTCAGTGGAATCCAAGCAAGACCTTGTTATTGTCCATTAAGGGTGACCTCCACGAAGTCGGTAGCTACCGCCTAATCTGCTTGCTGTCTGCTTTCTATTGTGCGAACTCTTCACTCGACTTATCCTAAACAGAGTTGACAGTGCACTGGACCAAGGACAGCCATGTGACCGAGCTAGGTTTTGAAAAGCGTTCAATGCAATAAACAACGTTTGCGTCGAAATAAGCGTCAGTGGACTATCGCAAGAGTATAAGAGACCGTCCTGTTTCGCCTTCACCAACTTCGACCTTTCGACGTGGTCAAAACAAAAGCAGTCGTGGAAGCTCTGGACAGTTATGGCCTTCCTACTTAGTATATGGAGATTCTTCGTGAGCTGTATAAAAATTTCAGGCTAAAATACCATCATTCTCAATAACTCAAAATACCGATTTTCTATAAACCTTGGCATAAATAACCGATATATTTATATGTTCTTATGAACTGAACTTGTTGTTGATCAATAAGATCAGTTTATAGGAACATAAAATAGGAACATATAAATAAATATATCACTATTCTGTAACGATATTGACATGGACATAAAAAGACTTGTTAAGCAAAGCGATACCGTCGCGTTCACCCTCCAGAACATCATGCAAACATTGGAATGGCACAAAATGGTAGCGAAAATCGATGATCGGTAATTACACCATTTTCGCATTGCTTGTGATATCGTTCATGTAACACGAAGCATTAGTCAGGTGGAATAAGTGCTTGCCGACTTTGATAACGCTTATGGAAATATTGGTCTTTTCTCGCATCTCTCCGTCTCGGTTCACTAAATCTCGCGAGAACAATGTTTTTGAGGAATAGATTGGTTTCGTTTGCACCATTCATGTTAAACGGTGCGAAAATCTCTTGCTCTAGCTACGTCTGTCCAGCTCGGTAAATTAACATTATGAATTACTTAGCCCAAGAGTTGAGCAGAGGAAAGCGAGTGGATTGGGGAGCATGGAGGATATAGTGAAGAGAGCAAAGAATGCCCGACACCATGGTCACCTTTTTTCTCCACGATTCTTCCTACCTTAACATTTGCGTCGGAAATCTAGTCGTTAGGTAAGCATGATGAAAATCATTCAGTGTTATTGGAACGCGCAGTCGAAAGGACGGTACTAGGAGTATCCCGTATCGTACAAGTGCAGGAGCGGACACGAAGCTCCGGCGAACTTCGGCGATCAGAGACCAGAGGACTACAGGTGGTAAAGGTGACAGCCGAATGTGTAGAATGTGTGATAATAAAGATAAGAAATAGGATTGGAATTATCAAACTCATTCAAAAATCGGTGGGAACCACAGTGTTTTGTCGTCTATTATTTTTTCTGAGTATTTTTCTTTTTCGACCAGAGATTCTGTTCTGTCCCAAGAGTTGTTGAATCGACGATGGAATTTTACAGCTGTTCATTTCGAGGCTCCGGGTAAACCTAGCAAATCGTTCCACTCGATGTCATCAAGTGCGATCAAGTCGGATTTCAAGCTGGCAATCGGTTGTATCGACTTCTATTGACGTTTCCCAATAGTTTTTCCATTTCCATCATCGGCTTTTCGTTTGCTAGAAATGTGATCGCGATTGAGTTTTTTCTGTTTTTTGTTTTTGTTGCTGCAGTGTTCGGCCTATCAATTTAGCAGTTGATCGGAGAGGTTTTGATTTAGATAAACAGTCGTTAAAACTCGAAAGATTCCAGTAGTTGGTCAAACTGGTGGTATGTAATATATGTAATAATTGTTTTATATTATTAATTTGCGGCCAATTACATTCACATTTTTTTGCACCCTGTTGTTTTTTTCTCATTGTCTTGCAACACACTTCACATCAGCTCACCTTGTCAACGTGTAGTAAGATTTCGATTGATCATTATCATTCTGTGGTTTACAGGGTTTACTGTTACATCGGAATGTAAGAAAATTGTTGGGTTGTTATATTACCCCATTTGGTAGAAAAGTATGGGATAAAGCGAATGTTGGCGCAGATCATTCCCCTAGGGGTACACCATGCATTTGACTCCATTCGAGGTACTGGGGAGGTAATTGAATGCATATTTTGTCCATAGTCCTAGGCTTACTGTAGCGGCAGATTACACGAATACTTGTTCAGCAATCGCGAGGTTGTTATACAACATACATTTACTTTCATAGAAAAACACACAAACAATACAATACAACAAACTGTTTTGTTGTATTGTATTGTGTGTTTTCTATGGAAGTAAATGTATGCTGTATAATAACCTCGCGATTGCTGAATAGGAAAACTACGCATTCATATTCCAATGCCGAGGTTAATAGAAAGTCGAACCTGGGAACTATACGAATACTGTTCGATTGTTCAGTTGACTCATGTGAATAAGCAATAAAGGGTAAAGCGTATTTCAGTGCAGGTTAATCACTTAAAGATTCGTCATACGTTGAATTTCATAGTATCGTAGAGCTGAGTAGGCGGATATTTTGTCCATACGTCACCTGCACGGCCTCACCATTGTATTGAGTCAGTGTTTTTATCCTCCGAGATACGTCTCGTGCCAATTCGTCGACCTCGTGAGGATGCAAATCTCACTCTGATCCAAAGGGGCAATGACTCCCTGGGATGGTGAGGACTTGAGAAAAACTTCGGCTAGGCCTACCTCGAGACTTCAGGGAAGCACAATGGCTAAACCAACAAGTGTCGGGAATGGAAATAGTGCTGGGGCTAAGACGATGGTTAAACAGCATAGTGAAATAATAAAATGGAAAAGAGTGTGAATAGATTGCAAAGATAACCTGATTAAAAAAGCCACCTCGAACTAAAGGGTTGTATCATTAGTGAGACCACATCACTTATAAAAAATAAAGGATAAAGCTCTCTGCGTTGATCAATCCCTGAGGGATGCGCCATGCATTCGACTTCATTAAGCATCGTTGGAGGTGATTGAATGCATATCTGGCCTTTACAATGACTCGCGGTGGCCGGCCGATGTATCGAGCCAGTGCTGCTATCCTCCCAAACAAGTCTGGTGCCAATTTGCCGACCCCGGAGGGGTGGAAGGCTTGGTGGGCCATGGGCGCATTTCACTTGCGCGCCGCAGTGGCGCCTCCAACCACTGCGCCACACGCGCCCTGCTGGGTCTAATACGACTACTAAAGATGGGATATCCAAGTACCCAGGTATCTAGGTAGAGATGAGGGAACTTAGTTTACGCCGGCCTCAGGATCGTAGCCAGAACTTGGTTTGAATTTCAGGACAAGTCTTTCCGTTGTGGTACACATCTCCTTCTATCATAGTTCTGGTAAAATCTATACTGTGGTGATGATTGGTGGTTTAAAAAGGATGAATGTAAAAATTTAGTGAAGAGTTGCATAATAAAGGTTTATGCTTTGACAATAATTTTTTTTTACCTGATTTTCTCTTACCTTATTTCTTTCATGCTCTTCTACTCTCCCCTCCTTTTTTCGCTTTATCGTCTTCTCGCTTTCCTCGTTTCTATCTCACTTCTTGTGATCACAGAATATATTTCATTCGCGTTTGGTTTTTCCTAAAATATTGTCGTCATTTATTCGTATTTAACGTTTTTTCGCGTTTCACCTGAAAGATAGACTGTCATAAATTTGTATATGAGCCGTTTAACGTCATTTTTTTTTACAGGCCCCATGGCCGCCACTCAAACGACCACAATCGAAACAGTAAGTGTAGTGCGACCTTTAAAGGTTAGTTAATTTTTTAAAAGGATAGCAAACCAAGTCGTTCTATCCATCCAAGGTCGCCAAATTGATCCTGGATTTGTATGGGAGGGTAAAAACGCTGGCTCTTTACATATTCAAACCTCTGCATTGTCGACACTGCCAATGACGTAGACCAGGAACCGCTCCGTTAAAGCATTATGGAATACCAAAGAAAACAAGTCTCGACCTGCTTTCAATAATCCATTAAAAGAGAGCGCGAAAGCTCGACGAGCTGTATCTGAATGCATCTAGGAACTCAAACCTTTCTATAGTTGACATTTTCAAGAGAGTTGATTTCAAAACGAAGGGAGAAATGGTCGGATCTGCACATTGTGTGAGAAGTTGCCATCTGGATATTACAGTATCGGAATTAGAATTCATCGTGGAAAATTAAGATTTAATGGCAGTGCCTTTATATTGTGGAACTCTCATAATTTGTTTGGTTTTTTGAAAATACTAGAAAGAATGTTCTCTAATTGTGAAAACTGTTTGGCTGTGTTTTTTCCGTCCTTTGGGCAGCAGTCGTGTTCTTGTTTGTGTTTTTGCACCCTCATCATTGCCATCATAAACACGCGACTTCACAGCCTTGGACTTAATCCTTAAAGTACTCCGAATTTCGACGTTTTTCTTAAGCGAGCTTTTTTTCATTTTGGTACTGCACTTGTTGCGGTTACCACAAAGGATACGTCTTCATTTTTTTTGCTCAGTGCTTTACCGCCTTATCATTACTGTAGGGTCACGATGTCAAAATACGAACGTGGGGTTGTTTTCTGACAAGGTCACTCTCATTGTGAAGACTAGAACATCATCTACAAGCCTAGTTAAGGTCACACTTTTACCATTACTCGTTGCTATTGTGGACCAAGCATTCGCTAAGTAGCCAACGTTTCTTCGGTTTTCAAGGATTGGCGATTATTTGTCATTGTGACATAGGAGCTCACTGGACCGTCAATCTTAGGACTCTGGGAGACTAAAAAAAAAATTACCCAACCAGCAAAATACTAATAAATTGCATAAGATCTGCGGCACATTTGAAAGCGATCCATTATTGTGTGATAATGAAGAAAATGCTCCACAGGTTCCTTTAGTTCCATACTGTTATACTCTAGAAGCAGTTTAAACCCATATGGATAATAAATTCATTGACTTTGAGTTTACTATAGCAAATAATTCCATCCATGACGACGCGTTCGCATGAGAAATTCGTCAGATCGCAAAGTAGTCGTTATGAATGTAAATTTTCTTCTTTCCGTATTGTTGAAAGCGCATACACTTTCCATAAACGCGCGCTATTCTCGTGTTTTAACCACTCTCAGCGCCACTCGGCAGTAAATCTTCGTAAGATGACGTCTTCAAACGTGTCCGCCCGCACCTATTGTCCACCAAGCCTTCTGTCCTTCGGGGTCCTCAGATTGCTACCAAACTTGTCTAGGAGGATAGTAGCACTGGCGCGATACATTGGTAGGCCACGGCGAGTCATTGTAAAGGCCAGGTATGCATTTGATCACCTCCAAATAATGCTTAATGAAATCGAATTCATGGGGCATTCTTCAGAGATTGATCAATGCCGAAAGCTTAGTCCTTTATCCTTTTATTTTTCGATGAATATTTTGATGTTTATTTCTTAACAGACGCTAAAATCGCGTGCGTAGAGCATTAGTGAGAGGCTGTTCTCATCTGTCACCCTGTCTTGTTTGAGTGAGAGGAAATCTTCATTTCTGGTCTGCTGTTTCTTCTTAGAGTCTTGCCATAATGTGACACTATCGGATATTTCGTTTCTTGTTTGTAGAGAAATATGAAATTGAAACCTGTTCCTAATTTTTCTCGAAATACTCTGATGTACAGGGGATGAAATTGTTTCTAGGCTGTTTTTTTTGTAGAAATTATTGGCATAGAAAGGCATGCGATGAACGAGCTGTTCGATTTTTGCTCTAATCCACTCATCAGGAACGTTTTCTTTAAGCATTTCAAAGCGAAGTAAAATGTTACGGAGTGCACTAAATAACTGCAAGGAAGGCAAGTGTAAGTGCATTTCTTAAGAACGCTCGGCGCCACACACATGTCGTTGGCCTCCACTTTCTCAGGATTGAACAATCCTTACCTCCATTCGGTGTTGGCAACTTGCTACCAAATTTCTTTGTGAGGATAAAACTGTGTTAAATTGTTCAGAGCTATACAAACATTTCTTGATTAAGGAAAAATGGAATAGAGCTTTACAAATAGGTTTTTTTTCGGCTGTACATTTTTAGAATATAGGCAGAGGTATTTTGTTCTGACTCTAGTGTATTCAGGTTTTTCTTTTATCTACTTTTTTTAAACTGGAAATGCTTTTAAAATATCCCGTTCTTACTGAAAATTGTTTCAGACTAGGCATTTCCCAAACTTTTTGTTTTAGCATCGTTAGTGATTGTGATCTTTTGTAATTTTCGCTTTACGAGATTCCTTTACTCAATATGACAATTGCTGAGAACAAGAAAATTCCTCTTTATTCTATCGATTTCATCAGTGTTTTAAGGTGATTTCCCTAGTTTGTCTCTGCATTGCCATCGCTCTATCAATCGTTTCGTTGTGCTCAACTTGGTGGCTTCGTTCAGGTAACTCAAAAGAATGATCAAAACTATTAATTCTTTATATTCTTGTTTAGCAAACCTGAGGTATTATAATTTCTTTATTTACGTACAAGCTAACGTTTCGGCGGATTTTTGCCTTCCTCAGAGCCTAGAAAGGTCAAGTTGACTGCAATCTACGCGGACGAATGCCTCCATAACGAAACAGAGAAAATGATAAACCTAGATTTCAATCACATTGAACACAGATTAGCTTCGTTGCACACTCACTGTTTTCTATTAGTCTTCCTTTGATTATGTTACGTAGAGACAAACCGCCCAAATTCCACATGGAAGCGTAATGTGCCCCTCCCGTCGGAATAGCAGGCTTATGTACTGCCCAATATCACGCGTGATTATGAGGCATTTCTCCCGGCGGTTCATTTTCGTATTCCTGGAATTGGTCCAGAAAGCTTCGAAAGCTTTGCGCGCTAGCGTTTTCGATTTCTGTGCAAGGATCGTAGCCACTACTTCAAAATCTTCCCCGTTGTTTTATACTGATTATTTATTACTAATTACTACTAATTACTTGCTTGAGGAAACCACATTGTCATTGAAAGAAATCGTGCAGTTTTGTTTTTTGTTGCAACATAGTATTTTCATTTTTTTAAACATAGTATTTTCAAATATTCTTGGTCATTGATACCTGAAAGCACTAGATTATAGATTATGCGCATTACTGAGGTTGTTCCGATACGCTGCCAATAAGACGTGGCCGTTTTCACTGGTCATTAGTTTAAGTTAGTACAAATACATAAGAAGCGTCTAATGTGATTACATCTAACGCATGGTTAGAGATACTCCTCAATATGTATCTGGTGGTTGGTTTAGTTGGTGTTAGGTTTGTCCGAACACTTAGTTATCTATATTGTGTAACTTTTTATCTACTGTCTATGATTAAGCAAGGACCATAATGGTGCCATGCGTAACACGTGATCCTGAGTGTAATCGCGGTTCGATCTTGTCTGTGGTCCAAGCTTTGCAAATACCTTAGCACGATGCTGACTTGCATATTGCATTCCTTAGGTGTTACATCTGCTAACCATCGGCTAGTGAATGTAAAGTATAAATATGTATTCAGTTGCCTGTGCAACACTATGAAAGGAGTAGAACACATGGCTCATCTCTAAGGGGAGTGATCATCGCCGATCGCTTTATCCTTTACTCTTTTATATGTAGTATAATTAATTAACACACAAATATCTTTACACAATGTTTTCCATGAACTCATAGGTATGAAAAGCAGAGTAGTTATAAGCTATAAACTATTAATCAACGAAAAGGAACGCATACGACTTCAACAAAGGTCTTTATTCCTTCATATGGGTTATGAAAAGCTAGACAGTTAGAAGCTAAACTCGTTTGAGAAACACGATGGACAGTTTTTGTGTAAAGCCTAGTGTTTTTACTGTCTTTGACTAAACGTCAACTATGGGAAGCTCATCAACTGTATTAGTGGCTGTTTGCGGAGTATGAGGCCGACTTGCTTACAATTCATACATGGGTGTGAGTTATTCCACCGGTTATTTATGCTTTCAGTCACCTTTACGACGCTACGAATGGAGTTGAGTGCATAACGCAACCCTGAGAGGCTGATCCACGCTGAATGCTTTACCGATTTATTGATTTGTCAGTCGTTTATGGAAGACGACCACGACTTCGAACCGCCTTCTGTGTTGCACTGCTCAATCACATAGACTCTTTGACTAGTCGATCTGCACGACAGGAGTCACACATACGAAAGCAAACATCGGAGCCAATACGTGGATTTTATTACGAGTATGCGAATGGTATAAGTCAACAAATGCAGCGGGTGGCTCCTCTCTATCAGATCTGAATATTATTGTGTAATTTTTTTAAAAATTTTATTTCATGCGACCATTCTTTCACATCTACTGTGCTGATCCCAACACTTCTCACCGTTCTCTCATATTCATCATCCACTAAGGCCTTCCAAGTTTTACATGCGGCTTCGACTGCTGCTTCAGGATTTTTATTTCTTCTTGAACCTCGTAGAATGCTTGTCCAGTTGATTCTCTCTGGAGTGCTGAGATAGCCAGACTAGACCTTTCCAACTTTTATTGAAGTGAGTAGCGTTTTGCTCGAACAAGTTCGATACCAATTTTGCGACCAAGGAAGGATGAGAGGGTTGGTGGGCCCGCAGCAGGATCAAACCCGTACCATGCCCGTGATTTGCGGCGTCACTACCATTGTGCTATGCGCTCCCATAACTGCGTAATTAAAAGCACAAAATCACTTTTGAGCCGCGTTTAACACGTTTAACACTTGCTGTGTATGAGGAGTGTACAGTTGCGACTAATCCAATCAAGATCTCCATAGGGAGAAGTTTGGTGCAAGCGCTGTGGAGTAAGTTCGATAGGAAAGGAGTTTCTTTCTGTTTATCTGACACTTTGGCCGAAAAGATTTCAGTATTATTCAAGGAAAAAATATCCATAGAAGTAAATCCCGCGACCCAAATGTTCCTGGATCGTCTATGTAACGCACCACCCAACAGCGCGTACGTGATGGAGTCCTTCGGTGTCACCGCCATCTATGCAAGCGTGTCGAATGACTCGGCTATGCAAGCCATCCGCGAGCTTCTTATACAACACAAAGGAGCAATAAACAAATGAATAAAATAAATGGCTTCTCGATTTAGCAGTTGATAACATTCTTAAAAGAATGCTTGAGCTGCTCAATCTTCAGATGGTCCCGGTGGTATTACACACAAATGAGAGGGGTGGCAATGGGACAACGACTGGCACCAAGTCTTGCCATTGCATTCGTGTCTAAGGTTGAAACACCAGTAACCGATCTTTGGTCGTTACTCTACTGTAGAGGTGATTGTTTTGTCCTTTGCTCAACACAAGAGGAAATGGACAAATGCTTCGAGTTGTTGGACGAAGAGTCAGAGTATATTATTAAATTCACCCGAGTGAAATCAAAAGAAAACTGACTTCCATTTCTGAACGTGCACATTGACCTGTCAGAAAATGGCTACATTACGAAGTGGCACCGAAAGCCAAGCAGTAGAAACATCTTGATCCATTACCTCTCCTCTCACCACTCTCACACGAAAAGAGCGTTTGTGAGAAACATGTTTCGAACAGCAACCAACGTGTGCACGGGAAGAGAGCAGAGAGAGGAGTCCCGAAACTTGGCGCAGCAAATAGCCATTTTTAATGGCTGCGAAACTGTAGCCCGAAATAGGTGTAGAGGAAACCACAGGCCTCCCAATGATAACTCTAGCGAAAATAACGTCCCGTTTATCTTGCTCTGCATTTGAAATGAGGTAAGTACACCTATAAAACGCTGTTTGAGAAGGGCCGGTCTAGAGAATTCCGTAAGAGTGATAGAAATACCATCGGACACTCCGAGACTCCAGCTAGTGCTCAACCGCCTGTATGACCGTTTTTGTACAACTCAAAATTGCATAATTTGCCTAAATGGTAGAGACGGTAATTGCATGAGCTTGGGTACAGTTTATCTAATCTCCTGTAAGGCGTGCGGAGACTAATGCATTGTCGAAACGGGTAGACCTCTCTGCGTTCGTATAAAGAAACACCTAGTCGGCAAGCGTGAACCAAATACTCCACTAGGCAGGCATTGGGCTCAGAGACAAAGCGGAGAAGATTTCGAAGTAGGGGTTGCGATCCTCGCGCAAGAATCGAGAACACAAGCGCGCAAAATTCTCGACGCATTCTGGATTGGTTCCAGTAATCCGAAAATGAACCGCAGGGAGGAATTCCTCATTATCACGCGTGATATTGGGCAGTATATAAGCCTGCTATTCTGATGAGATGGACACATTGCGATTCCATATGAACTCTATGCTTTTGGTCTCCACGTGACATATTTAGTGGAAGACTCATAAAAGAGAGGTGACTGTGCAAAGACTCTGTGTTCACTGTGATTGAAATTTTAGCTCAGCATTTTCTCTGTTTGGTTATGGAGGTGTTTGGCCGTTTAGGTTGCAGTCAACTTGACGTTTTCAGATTTTGAGTAAGGGGAAATCCACCGAAACGTCAGATTGTGTGTAAATAAAGATATAACACAACAACGTGTTTGCTAAACAAAATTTGAAAGAATTTTTCACAGAAATGTAAAAAGAAAGGTTTTTAAGGTAAAAATTGCTCTTATAAAACGTTTAATCAATCCAACGTCAACTACGTAGTATATTCATTGCTTGGTTTAATTAGTCAATAAAGAGTTTTTATTTCAGGATCATTCCGAACTGGTCTTTTCTTAGAATGCACGGCTAGTAGTGAACCTTCACATGCCGCACCGCTGCGAGAAGCTCCTCTTCCAGGAAAATGTCACGCTCCGGCAAGGGACAGTGGTCAGTGCCTGTTCTCTCAAAATCTTCATAAATAAATATCATTGCAGTCTACAGTAGCTTTGTGTTGCTCACAGTTGAATGATTTTATCATAGCAGTATGAGCTCACGTGAAATTTCTTCGCTTCTGCTCCGTGAATTCTTTCTGAGTCTGACAAATGGAAAGATGTGAAATGAAGCATGTTGTTAATTTTTTGCGAAATGTTACAATTACAGAGGGGGTGATATTCTCGCGAGATTTTTTTTATTTATTCAATTTACTAACGTGGAAATGCTTAACATGAACAAGTTCTTTGGTTTCTGCTCTACTAAACTATTGCACTGTTTTTTCCAGGCATTTGAAAACGCAGTGAAGAATTTGTGGAGTAGTTTTTTCAATAATTGTGGGAAAAATACGCACTTGTTAAAAAAGCCCTGCCGTGCCCACGTTGTCGTAGGTTTGACCCGGCGCTCAAGGCTAACCAAGCCTCTCATCATATGGGATCTACAAATTGTTGCCAGACTTGTTTAAAAGGAAAAAACAGTGGCTCGATGGTATCGGTGATATGCGCAAGCCGTTGTACAGATCAAATATGCATTCAACCACCTTAGCGATGGTTCGCATAAAATCGAATACATGACACATCCTTAATGCATTAATCAACGCCGGACGCTTTATCTACTCTCCTTTAACTACATTATTTTTAACGTTTATTATTTAATTTTTCAAGTTCGTTGACATAAGATTCCTTAGGAGATATCCATTATTTATCATTTGATATGATGACTTTGTCACAGAGGAACAAAGAAATTCCGGTCAGGCGTTTTAAGATTTTTGGTTTGTTATCACGCACTCAAAAGTTAATACAAGCCCTGGAATTAGACCAAACCGATTGAACTTGCAAAATCATATTTTCGAGATTCGTCGAAAATCCAGTTTTCTGCTCAATTAGCTAACATTAATAGTTTCTGGCTCACGTACATTTTTGTTAGCTCCAAAACCGAAACTGGTTTGTGTGAATCATAGTCAATTAGCATAGCTTTGAATTTTTATAACTGGTCGTCGTTACGAATTATAAGGACGAAATTTTTTTTCTAGAAAATTGCTTTTCTCTTTTTTTCGATGTTTTCTAGATGTCCTCTCTCATCAGTTGACTCTAGAACTTAGAACAGTCTCACTATGTTTACATCGATGTATACCACTGAATCAAAAACAATATGCGGCGTTCTCTAGACCCTTAATCACTACCGCGATAGAAAGTTTATCTCCAACCTCACAGCCACACAAAAATGTGGCTTGCGAGAAATTAGAGAATTAATAAACTCGAAAACGATAAGATTGTCTGTTAATGATAATGGGGAGAGTTCGTCGTTATTTTTCACTAGTTGGATGTGATAACGGAGGAACATCTTAGTGATGTTACCCTATATCGCCCATCCTCTGAAAAGGAATACAAATATCATTACCGGAAGTTAAACGAGCAATGGGTCAGCGTGGCAAAGCCTGCGGCCTTAAAATCATCGGTTATTTCACACCTTAAGATCAATAAACCAACATGTCCCGTCTTATACCTACTTATTAAGACACATAAGTTGGTATCTTCTGATGATGTTGCGTCAACCAATCCATCATCATTCAAAGTTAGACCCATCATCAGCAGTGTAGACGGGCCAACGGATATAATAACCTGGTTCTTAAGCCTAATGCTAACCCAGCTGCTTAACCACATTCCAGCCCACCTCACGAACATCCAAATGTTCCTAGAACGTCTACGTGACGCGTCTCCTAATAACGCGTGCGTGATGGAGACGTTCGACGTTACCGCGCTGTACACCAACGTATCGAATGACTCCGCAATGCAAGCCATCTTCGAACTTCTTGTCGAACATGAAGGAAAAATAAAAATGCATGGCTTGTCCATCCAGCAGCTTATGGCTGTCTTAAAGGAGTGCTTAAACTGCTCGATTTTCAGATGGTCTGGGAAATACTACGCGCAAATAAGGGAGCTGGCAATGGGACAGCGGCTGGCACCAAGCCTTGCCATTGCGTTTATGGCTAGAGTGGAAGCCCCCGTTCTCGATCTCCGGCCTTTGCTCTACTGCAGATATATAGGCGATTGTTTTGTCGTCTTCTCTACACAGGAGGAGATGGACAAATGCTTTCAATTATTGAACGAGTAGTCAGAGTACATCAAGTTCACCCGGGGGAAACCGAGGGACGACTGGCTCCCTTTTCTAAACGTTCAAATTAAGTTGTCAAGTAGCTGTTACGTGACAAAGTGGTACTGAAAACCAAGTAACAAGACATCGTGGTTCACTCCCTTTCTTGTCACCCTTCAGGCAATGGGACAGCGGCTGGCACCAAGCCTTGCCATTGCGTTTATGGCTAGAGTGGAAGCCCCCGTTCTCGATCTCCGGCCTTTGCTCTACTGCAGATATATAGGCGATTGTATCCAATGCCGAGATTGATAGAAAGTCAATCCTGGGTACTAAAAATTCAATACTTTGATGAACTTGGAAAAATAACGCCGGTCAAACCACTCCTATCATGGTTTTCATCAAAAGTTGCTGTACAACAAAAACATGCGATTGCTGAAAGAGAAAACGACGAATTCATAATCCAATGCCGAGATTGATAGAAAGTCAATCCTGGGTACTAAAAATACAATACTTTGATGAACTTGGAAAAATAACGCTGGTCAAACCACTCCTATCATGGTTTTCATCAAAAGTTGTTGTACAACAAAAACAAAGAAGAAAATGGCGTCGACATTCTTTAAGTTATCCCAGAACAGCCTTTAAACGAAAGTTCGATGCGTTTTTCACGATGTCTCCCCTACTAGAACGCTCACCAATTGATAATGTCAGCGTTCTACTTGCGCCGACAATTGAACTCTTCATGCAAGGTTGCTATAGACGGCGAACAAATATTGAGTTTTGTCAGAAGAGCTAATCGTTTCGTCGTTGAAGGACACTAAGCATATCACTTTGAATATCGTCACAGCTACTACGTGCGAACAAAAAAAACGTGTTCTGAAACTGGTGGTGGCGGGCATTCCTGGATTCGAGTCAATGCTATGGTTTAAAAAATTGCTAGTTTGACTTCTTCAAGCATGATTTTCATCGTATCAGGTGGTGAATTTGAAGGCAGGACTTCGGCAACTATTCTAAGGCTAAAGTTCCTTCTCAAACAAGTGCGTATTACGTTACGAGAAGTCCTACTACGTGTTGATCTGATGACAACATTGCTGATAATATGATAGGATTAATAACATGAATTAATTATTTTATCTCTCACTTGGTCGGGAAAACTCCATGAGATTAACACGGATAACCGTTATGAGTGTCTCATCACGCATGGTTAGTTACACAGTTTAAAAAGCCAAGCAAAAGTTTTTATACCAACCCATTTTAGGCCCAGCCGTGTGGAAAATTACATAGTCTTATTTTAAAAGGTATGTGTTCGACGTTTATATCAAGAAAAATTCCACAACTTTTTTGTTCATATTGCTCGCTGTCCGCTTTTTTCCAGCAGTTCGTTCTATAATTATTCATGCTGTGGGAATAACTTTGTAGCCAGAAGATAATGGTGACATGTGTCAAATGATTTGTGGAACGAAGGTTTTTAGAATTTATAGCAAAATAGAGCCAAGAGTGTATGAGGGGAACTTCTGTGATAGGAAGCCTCATGGAGCTGATACCACTAGGCGGTAATCACCTGCTAGTCGAAATAACGTTCTCTGCACTGAACATAATTCAATGAAATGGCAAAAATGATAAAGCGTTCGACAGTGATCCATTCCTTGATGATGTGTCATGCCCTCAACTACATTCATAGCATCTCGGTGGTTATTGAACACATATTTGGCCAGTACAATAACTTTTAGCATGTTACTGAAATATTAATTTTGTGTTTCTATCATCAGGGGCAAATCTTGCACCAATTTGCGGATCCTAGGCAAATAGAGGGCTCGATTAGCGCGGGTACCTAAAATCACGCCAGTGACTATCTGTGTATTCCAGCGCACCTTTGGGAACTGCTCTTCACTCGAATTAGTCCGATAGTGCCGAGAATTTTGCGTTTTCATGACGATGATGATCCTTGTATCTAGGTTATATCAAAGCCGTAGCAGCATTGATGATCATCGCGTTAATATTCACCGCAATCGCCTTCTTCCTCAACGTTTGCGGTCTAAGCAAGTCTGATATTCGACGGAAGTACATCTTCTATAAATTCGCCACCTACTTAGCCATTCTGGCCGGTAAACACTTTACACATTTCGTCCTTTATAGTGACCGTATTGTTACTTAAGCCAGTATAAGTCAACAGATTTCAATGACACTCGTCATTCCATTAGAGAGACTAAAGAGCCGCTCTGTGCTCTTGTGCAATCGTCGTAGTGAAAAGATGAAAAGTTTTCAGGAACGAATTTTCTCTTTTTTTTCTTTTCATTTTGTATTCGTTCCTCTACTATGCTTAATTAATCTCAACCTGGAAATTTGTGACTTGAAATTATGAAAAATGCCTGAATTTCTAGCATTAGTTTCATTGTCGTAACATGCGTAATTAGAGAAGAACTAATCAGTTCACTGTTCCCAAAGGGTTGACCCAGAGTTTTCTTGGTTTTGTTCTTCGCTAGAAATTAGAAAACTCTAGATTTAAATGTAATCCTCCATATATTTCAGTTTTGATGGAATTAACAGCATTGATTGTGTTTCCCGCTTGCTTTTACGTGAAGATGAAGGAATATGGTTCAAGAAGGGATTGGGAGGTATTTTTGCTCTCCGTATTTGTTTTTCTATGCATAGCCAATTTCTTTTTCTTACGGCAGCAGTGAACTTTCCATAGTTGATTTCAATTTCGAATAAAGTTCCATGTGTTTAGAAAGGACCGTATGTTCCTTATAGTGAAAATCAGCGTAATGGGTGCCCAAAAGTGACTTTTTAAACAACATTAGAGCATCTAAGAATAGTTCTGTTAGAGATTTGTGGATTTTGTACGAATAGCTGAATTCATAAGGTGGAGCACCGTAGCTTTATTTTTCCAACCCCACTGATAAAACCACGTTTCTTTTTGGCTGTAACCATAAACTATTTTTCCTACACTTTCCTAAAGTTTAGTTTTCTATCACCGATTCCGTACCTGATTTGCATTTCTGTGTTATCAGCTTCTTTCACATCACTTCCAGGTTGACTGGTCGTACGGTCTTGCATGGGGAGCCACTTTGTTCACGTTCGGTGCGTCACTGTTACTGATTTGTGACAAAGAACATGAAGAAGTCTACTACAAGGAGAAGACCATTTACAATCCTCCACCAGAATTAATGAACTAAAAAAGTCATGAGGAAGCGGTTTCCTTCAAAAAAGTTACCACCAATGTGGTCTCACAAACCGCCATCGATACTCTATTTCGCTTGGCTTGTACATCATTTCTGTCACGTCACCATCAACATCCCCTTTCTCTAGCCTTCTTTAAACCTCAGTGGACACGTGCTCCATTCAAGTGTGATGAAGCCAAACGTGATTTTGGTTCTTCGGTGCTAAGAACGAGGGTAGACGCAGTAGTGCAACAATCGTATCTCTCACCTGCTGAAAACGGCTAAGCCGCAGACCAGCAAATGTTTTATTACTCAATAAAGCTGTGTTTTTATGGTACCATTGTTTTTTTGTCGTTTTACATTGCTATTCACCCTATAATTGCTAAATGCACATCCAGGATCATTATTTCACTAGTCAGATCAAGGTACATTATCTAAATAAGTATTGATTACCTTCAGAATTGTTCTGCTGGTTGTTCGCATGTAACGTATATCATCATCAGTAATATTGTTGTTATTAAATATTCCAGTAATTATTCAACAGAACGCATTAACTATATTGATTTTTTCTTATTTTGGAATTAGATTTCCTGTCAGTTTGTTAGATTTCGGTTACAATTTGTTCATTGACGGTGATGCAACGATAGAATTCTACATAAATGAGGTCATAATTTCTATTCAGACCTAATCAATATGATCAATATTTTATCATGAGTAAGGACAACCGTTCTCATTTGTAAACAAATATTGGAGTAAAATAAAGAAATATCATGCGGTTTTGTTTGAATGGGGATGTCTGGACGTCGTAATGTTGTTGTCGGAAGCAAACTGGAAGCCATGAATTCTGTGGCTTATAATCGCCAGTCCTATGAGTCAAACTAGAAATGCTTTCTGCACATAGTCCGACAACTCTATCAGCCAATATTATACGTGTCGACTACATAGATTTTTCCGTAGGTGTGGAGCCAGATATTTCTTATCAAATTTCACTTAAAGCGAAAATAGAGGAAAAATTTGGTAATGAAAGTTACATAAAAGATAAAAATATAGGAAAAAGCAATCGGCGTTGACCAATCCCTCAGTTTCGCCATGCCTTCGACTTCACTAAGCATCGTTGGAAGTGATTGAATGAATATCTTGCCTTTTCAATGGCTCGTGTGGTCCACTGACGTATCAAGCCAATGCTGATGTCCTCTCAGACAAATCTGGTGCCAGTTTACCGACCCCGGAAGGTTGGAAGGCTTGGTGATCCTAGGGCGAAGGGATCGATCCCGTGTGTATTGCAGAGCGCCTCCGACCACGGCGTTACAACAGTCTTCTAACGATATATGTCGAAGTAAAATGATTTCTGTACTATTTTCCGTTGATTGCATGAATGTGAGAACCTAAAAAAGCTTGAAAACTTTCATCGAAAATGGGGACAAATTTCATTAATAAAAACACGTCGCATCGAAGATGAGAGATTTCACAGCTTCACCTGAATGCAGTCGTTCAGGATACTAGTGATGACACTTGATTCTTAGTAGTGGATCGTTCCCGTTACTGGTCAAAGTGCGTTCGACACGAATTCGCAAGGACATTGATGAATACGGTGACCATCGATGCTATTACTTGCTCAAATGGCGACAGTTCAAACTATGCCAGAAAAAGCATTAAACTCACGAAAATAGTCGTGCCTACTAAGCTCTAATGTATAAGGAGGTGGGTGATAAAATTCTTAAGAATGATCATTTTGCGACGGAGAATGTTACCAAGTTGACAAAAGCAGGTCGGTTTCATGAGAAACAACTATTTACGGAGTTCAATTCCAGAACAATTAAGTTCTTGAGATGTTTCACGACACCGGTGATGGTCGGTTCCTCTGACATGGAAACGAAGGAATTCGTTGTTCTAAGCGCCTATGCTCCGTCTGCCAACACATGTGTGCCAACTTTTGTGATTGAACCAACCAAATGAGTAAAAAGAAGTTTGATCCGGTACTTATTACTTGGTTACGTCTATAACCACTGCTAGTGCTGTTAATTATTGGTAATTTTCTGACATTGCTGTTATTTTCATCAACATTTTTAGAAATACGTCTTACTATTATTACAAAGAAAACGGCAACGACGAACCACTAGATCCGGAATTTTTCATTTTATAGTCTTTCTTCTGCTGTATAACAGATAGGAAAAGCCATCGTACAAAGAAAAGTCATTTGATATGAACGGATCAGTAACCTTTTCGACGATTAAAGCGCAAGGTACGCAATGAAGAAATATTCTCTGAACAATGGCAAAGTCGGTTTAAAGCGTCACAGCTTTAAGATTGGAAGGTGATTAACAAATAATCTAACATGGCACAACTTTATTATTTATTATTTAAATGGTATTTTATGCAGAATTTTTAAAGAAAATGAATATCGGTTCGTTCTACTTCGAGCAAGTAAGGATTGATAAAGACATCATAGCCATCAACCAACAGGGAAAGTAGAACAACAATGTTCGTTAGGCGGGTGGATTTCATGGGTCTTAGAAATCTCATTACCATGTTAGCAATTTTTGAAAGAGCTCGGAACTATTGCAGCCTGTAGGAGAGATGGAACCGTTGTTTTGGACAGATAAAATCGTCATGTTGTCACAAAAACTCGCTTCATTCATCCATAAATGTAGAGGAGTGACGAGTTTTTTGCAAAGAGATCGTAGCCGAATAGCTGTCACACCGTCACTGACACCGCCCCTTGCCGGCCCTCGGAACTCCTCACGGCACGACGGTACTCGTCGCGTACCCGGCCAACCGCTTACAGCCAGACACCTCCTCCATCGACATCGTACAGCCGTACCGATCAAGTTCTCTGTCGAACTCAATAGCTCGAGATGCCATCTGATGCCATTGGTTCACTCATCATTCTTAGCTTATTGTTGTTGGTAAAGCAGAGCGCCGTTACAGCACAACATGGTGTCACTTACAAGGAGCCGGAGCTGGTAAGTGGTTTATATTAGAAGTTGCTATATTATGAAAAAAATTAGCAGCACACGTTCAGTTTTTATATGTAGCGGCAGTTTTCGACGCGCAACGTGGATGCCGGCGTAAATTGCGCCATCAATGCGGAAATTATGAGACATTAGAATACATTGGCACGTTTCCATCCATTTACTCTTCAAGAATAAGAAATTTCTGTTTAGTTTTGTCCTCTTTTTTCCTCTTCATATTCCTCTAATTATCTTTCTTCAAAGTTATACGAAGCTGTTGAAAACACCAACAAGTTAGTATTGCGTAGACCAATGATTTGAGTAATCATCCACTTAGGTTTCTATTGGTTTTTCATCTTCTCATGGATTTTGTAAACCATCAAAACCCACTTTTTGAAGGATAGTCGGCAGATCTTTATTATTTTCGAAGCTGTTTGCTTTTTCTTTATCTCCTACTATTTCTCTAATTTGTTTTCAATATTATTTTTTATGTTTTCTTCCAGGAATATTTTATACATCAGTTTTGTATCAGGCTCTAAATTCCATCGAAAACACGAACCTGTAAATTAAATTAGCCTAAAATTTTCAAACCGACCGTCATTTAACCTCGGTAGTTAAATAATCAACAATTGTTGAGCTTACACGAAGTTGATGAAGACTACAAGTCTAGCTAGATTTTAAATACCCTAAATATCTTCGATAAAGAGGAAGATGGGATAACAAAAATTTGGTAGGTGAAATTTTAAAAAAGGGAGAATAGAGTATGAAAATTAGAAGAAAGTAGAGCAATCACGAAAGTTCACTGTAGCCATAATGTAGTTGCGTACACCACCCCTTTCCGTTTGTAGCACGAGAAGTAATTGAAAGGCAGACCCTTGATGGAGGCTTGTATTGTTTTCATGAACCCTAAAAAATTTTAGAAGTGTAAAAATAAAAAAGCTACGAATATTATCGTTAGTTCCCAGGATCGGCTTTCTATTAACCTTGTTATTGGATTATAAATACGTCCTTTTCCTTCTCAGCAATTGCCAGGTTGTTATACAGCACATGTTTACTTTCGTACAAAAACGCATGCAATACAACAGTCTGACCTTTCAGCAGTATCGCCCCCTTTAGAGCCTGGAAGGGTGTACTCATATACAATTTGCTGTTCCAAACGCTTCAAAAACACCTAAAGGAAGATGAAAATTTATATTGTAATCGTATGATCATCAGTTTCTCGGGAAACACACCGTTTGCTACGTTTCTTCTACTGAAGAAGAACAGCTGATTAGAGTCACATATGGCCGATGAATGCACCATCCCACTTAAAAATTGATGCGAGGGTTCGCGGCAAGATCACGCATATGTATGGGACCCTATGCATAGGATACAAAAGCATAGCGGCGACGGTTTTGGTATAAAAGTCACAATTCTCGCACACGATGCCGAAACACCAACGCGCTTTTGGATAAATGCTGAAAATCCTACAATTAATAGCAGTTGGGAATACATAGACAATCACACGTGATCTCGCCCGTACCTTCGCATCGATCGCTGACGTGGGGTGATGAACTCGGCGACCATATGCGACTCTGATCAGCCGTTCTTCCTCAGTGGAGGACACGCAAAAAAGGTGGGTTTCTCGAGAAGCTGTTGATCATGTGATTACCATATAGATTCTCGTCTTTCTGTATGTGTTATTGAAGCGTTCGGTGCGCCAAGTTGCGTATAAGTGTACCATTCCAAGCTCTGAAGAAGGCGGTACTGCCGACACGTCAGCTACTGTTGCATTGCATGTTTTTTGCACAGGAGTAAAGGTATGCTGTACAACAACCTCGTGATTGGTGAGAAAGGACACGGAGCAGTTATTATTAGTAACTGGTGAAAAAGAGTAAACCCAAGCATTCATGAAAAAATTCCTAATACCTGGCTTCAAGTGAAAAACGTCACGACTTTGATTAAAAGTGGAAAAGTGGAAGTTTAGGAAAAGAACAAAGAACAAAGAATGAAGTCGTTGTTAGGGATCCGGCATTGAAAGTCCGCTTACGATTTTCGTTTAAGACGCGTCCTTTCATTTCGTGCAGATAATCCGTTTTCAATTCTAAGGAAAAGTACGGAGTTAATCCGTATTGCAGAGGTGCGTCCACATTGTAAATCCATCCGAACCTGTTCGAATAGATTTTTTCTCTTAGTGTTAAATCCATTGATTTCGAGATTACTGAAAGGCTTTATTTCGCTGAACAATTGCCACGCCAATGAAGATTCTAGTTGAGATCAAAAGCTTCTCATCGTGTTTTTTTCCTC
>MQTX01000109.1:635376-676997 GCA_009735665.1 Angiostrongylus cantonensis | reverse complement strand
TATATTATATTATTATTATTAAGCGTTAGTTGCATACTCTCTAATGCTGGAGTTTCGATGGCAGAAAACAACTGAGACAGAATGAGTGGTCCAATTTACGACTTTACCTGAACTGCGAACTTTAGAAAATGTTCAAATTTTTTGTCTCTAATTGTTTTCAGGAATGCCTTGACGATGGTATTCGACTTCATATTCATCCTGTTGGAGTATTTGTTGGACACGTTTATGTGATGGGACATTTTGCTGGCGAGTACGTCCATTCAAAGTTTTATTTCAACTTTTGAGGGCGCGTGTAGCGCAGACGTTGACTGTAAAACAGCAGTCTTTCGTTCGATGCGATGCTCCTGCCTCACTAAGCCTGCGATCCCTCCAGGGTTGGCAAGTTGGTACAGACCACACGAGTTATTGTTTGAACCAGATATGTATTCATTCGCCTCTGACAGTATCTGTTGAAATCCAATGCACGGCGCATCCATTATGCACTGATCAAAGCTGAAACCTTTATCCTTTTCAAGCTTTGACTAATCCAATGCTACCGTTGATTTATATAAGCAAGTTGAAGAAAGGCTTTGAATGAATTATTTAGTACATTGATCGGCCGAAACATTCAAAGAGTGCTTCGAAACTTTCGTTACCTTTTCCTTAGTTTACAGAAGAAAGGAGTGAATGCTCAGCTTGTTTGCGATGCCTTAGCTATGCGCTATCCATTCGACTCCACTTATTGCGTTATAGAGGTTGTTAAATGTGCAGTTTCTACGATTTTAGGGAGCTTATCTTTATGATAAGTCGACGTTTTCATTATTCATTTCTAGAGGGATTGGTGGCTTGAGTAGCTTGCCGCACTGAGTCGAACTAACCGCTACATGTGGTTAGCTGTGGCACTCTTAACCACTACGCTAAACTCATTTGTTTTAATGAGGAATACTGATCTGTTGTCCGTACAACGCTGAATAACTAGATAACTATTCATTTGCCTAAAACAGTTTGTGTTCAATTTTGAGTGCTGCCTAATTTTCCACAATTTGATTTTTTTGCAATGATCGTTTTTCAGTAGATTTTTGAAATCAGAACTCTCTTCGTAATCTCTATTGTGATTGAAGCAGAAAAAATCCTTGTCCTATAATAAAACCAGCTCAGTGCCTTCATATTTCTAAGAAGATTCGAAATGAACTTGATTTTTCCAATTTTCTACTTCTAGATAGTTTCTCTTCCCTTGCACTGTGCAGGTGGGGAGATGAGTGTACAGGGTGATTCCCATATTTCCGTGGATAGGCTAGAATTTTTCTCGGACTTCCATTGCTCGACCAGTGTTGTCGCTTTCCAACACTATCACCATGGATAGTTCACCGTCCTTTTTTTGGGTGGAAGGAAAATCTTTTTTGCGAATGTGTTTTTTTTCAAAACAGATGCGCCTTCTGGAATTGGTTTACTCATAGCTATCACATCTGGATGAAAATTCTGATGTCTTTGTCAAATTCGCTGTAGCGCTGGTGACAAGCTCTCTACTGCACAGTTGAGTTCGACATCTTGTATAGCGACTAGCAATTAAGGGGCACTAAAGCATTGGTAGAAATAGTTACAATGTTTTTAGTTTTATTTGCTGCTTATCCTTTTTCCATGGCAGGATATTAAGTGAAATATAACTACAAGGAGATATGAACTGAGATATGAGACAAAGCAGTAGCATCAGTTGGTGCAGTGGATAACACGTGAGCCTCCGGAATCGTTAGTCGCTGGTTCGAAGCGTACCTGAGAGTGCGAGTTTTGTTCACATCACAGCCCTTGTGGAAATTGTTGAAGTTTGGAAAAATTTCATGTCTACTAGAAATCATCATATCTCACGTCATTTTTATTCGACTCATTTTCAATCTCTTTTCTTAGAATGCGAATAGCAGTTTATCTGTGGAATCTCATAAGGAGCCGATTAATGATTTAACATGTGCATTAATAGGAAAAATATGCTTCTAGTGATGAACCTTTGAGTATAATTTCTTGTTACTCCATTTTCTCAGCTGGTATCAGATAAAGCTTTCATCTTCTACTCCTTTTACTTATTCCTTCAGGAAAAAGGAAAGCTTGTCATGGTTAATGAGAAGTTCAAGAGTGTTCCGAATTGAGTTGAGCCTTTTATATGTGCTCATAGGTTTTCACAGGGACAAAATGTTTGGCGTTGATCACTGCAACTTAAGGAGCGGCTATGCTTTCAACACATTTCCAATGTTGTTAAGTTGATTGGATTCATGCTTGGTCTAAATAGCGATTTCCAGAGGCTTACCGATTTATCAAAGCTGCGCTGCTTAATGTTCCAGCAAAGTATGGCACCGGTTTCTAGACCCTGGAACGATGGGGACTTGTTAGTTTTCGGTGCAGGATCGAACAAATGATTATACATGCATTGTAGGGCACCTCTAATTTCTTCGCTGCACACACCTGTAAAGAAGCAAGTTCCAACATTGTTCAATGTTCATGATTCTCTTTTACGGGAGCTGTCGTAAGGCTATGTGAAGCATCCCTCAGATGGCAGCTAAAGAACTGCGTGTGGACTAGCAGCGATTATTCTCTTACCGCCACGCCCTTGAACTCATAGAAAGGACAGCCCACTTGACGTGTCAGAATGAGTTCGATCTAACATGTTAATGTCAGGAATGTAGACATTTTATTAACAAGAATCTTAAACCGTCTCTACGATAGCAGTTCTGTACCACAATATTTTCGCTCAAAAAAATGGATGAAAAATGGGTTTTTGGAGAGAAATCTAGTCCGAAATTTGGAAAACACGACGGGATGTCTTGAGAAGAGGGTCAACCATCAAAAGTTTTGAGATTTAACTCTGAGCACGTGTGGCGCAGTGGCCGGAGGCGACCTGCAATGCACATGGGATCGATCCTCGCGCCCATGGCTCACCAAGCCTTCCATCCCCCAGGGGTCGGCAAAATCATACCAGACTTGTCTGGGAGAATAGCAGCACTGGCTCGATACATCGGTAGGCTACCGCGAGTCATTGTAAAGGCTAGACGTGCATTCAATGACCGCCAACGATACTTTGTGAAGTCGAATACATAGCGCATCCCTCAGAGATTTATCTAGGCCGAGAGCTTTATCCTTTATTTTTAACTCTGAGCAAGTGGAGTTTAATAGGATATCTTGCACAGTCTCCATTGTTGATATGTTTTCCTCTACTAGTATTTCAATGCTTGACAGTGGACTACCTTTCTATCTGTATCCCAATGAGCAGACCGTCTGCTAAATATTAGAAAGTTTAGAGGATATGCTATAAAAATAGTTTTCCTACAAAAACAAGATTTTATTTTTTTCGTTTTGTTAGAATATTAATTGTTTTATTGTCCATGGGAAATTCTTATAAAGTTGTGCAGTTATTCTTCTAGATGGCGACGTGTAAAACAGCCTAGTGGCTCCTACAGAATTAGATGTGCCTCATTTCACTTGAAGACGATGGAACTTAAAGTAGCTAAAGGCGCTCAAGTTTTTCGTTTTGTTCTTATACCGGCAATAATGCACCATCTATGAGATAGAGAATGTATGGAACCGATCACTGCTCCAAAAGGAGTGCCAATTTAGGGTAAAGATGGAGAAAAGAAACAGGTATGAAGAAGTAAAGACAGAGGAAAAGACCGCTAGGCCGTGGCCACCTTCGGAAGCAACTTTCAACGGTTGCAAGAGCTTAACTAATGCTTACTTTTTCGTCGATATACAAAAACAAATGTGCAAAAAGTGAAAATGTTAAAAATATTAATTGTAGTAAAATTAGCTAGTTTTTACTCGTCTTTGCAATCGACTGAACTTTGCGTTCATCAACAAGGCGATAGTAAGAAGAAAATTTTTCCAAGATCGTTTTGATATAATTTTTCTTTTTGTTTCTTTTTTCTTCTTTCTTTCTTTCTTTCTTTCTTTATTTTTTCCTAAAAAATTTTCCTTTTACTTCTCTCAGGGTTTCCAAACAACGTATACCATTTGTAGTGCTTCGTCTTGTCCAAATTCTCAGGATTTCAGCAAGTGTCACTTGGATTACTGTAGCCGCTCGATCCGCCAACCGTTCTTTATCGATGTGCCGTATCGTGCTGGATGCAATGTGAGACGTCACCGTTCTGTAAGTGATTTTCTTCCTTTTTAATGCTGAAATTTGAAATTCAATTTCACCATCGTGGCTAGTGTAAAGGATGGAAGCACTCGCTTGTTACTTGAATGGCTCGTTTCCACCAATAATAGCCTGGTCTGTGTGACGATTTCAACACTGCTAGTAATTTACTGATTGGGTAAGATCTTCCTTCCCTTGAGTCCACAGAGGCATATCCGTTCTGAAGCTTTCCGGATTCATCATCGTAGATAGTTGCCAGTGGTTGCTTATCTGAATGGGATTTAAAACCTTGTTGTTAGCTTACTAGTAGGACGGTGGTGATCTTGGTCTACTCATGAGTGACATACCAGTTAAAAATGTCGAACTTTTTGCCGGTAGCGTTTAATTGGCATTGCTAGGTTTTTTCTCCGAATCTTACAAGTATTGAGCCATCTTACTGTTTCCGAACAAGACAAACTTTAGGACGATTTTGTGCATAATGTTATGACATCTTCGCATGATTTCCGGCTGTTTTGGATTTCATTGAGTGAGCGTTGATTCATTATGTCATCCATAAAGAAGTTTTAACTTTTAAGCTTTGTTATCGAGTACATGAATAGAAAATGAGCATATCTAAGTGTAGAACAGTTTTTCAATCTACGTAAAAAACTGTCTGAGTGTTTTGGGATGCGAGGTTGCTTGTTATGAAAAGACTTAAGCCTCTCTAATCTACTGTAAGCTTTCTCGATGGTTGCTTCACCGATTGGTTTCCTGGCGATCAACGAAGCCGTTGCTGAAAATCACTTTCAAAGAATTAACAAATCTAGCAAACGTCAGTTTAACTAGGTTCGTTGGCGACTTTGGCTCTCCAGATCAGTCCCACTGACAGGTGATTGTTGTTGGCAGAGAGCGATAGAACTAGTTGAGAGACAGGTGAAACGAAGGACCGGGATGGTGTGGTGGTGAGCACGTTACTTGTCGGAAAGGACAATAGCGCGTTCGTTCCCCACTGCAGACACCTACGGTGCGGAGTTTTGCAAATATCTCAGCATCATTGAAGTTATATTTCGCAATATACCTCGCCATTAAAAAGAGTAGGCAGTAAATAATAAGTCTAATAGAATTGTGATAGTAACAAATCTACTTTTACGAATTTAAAGTCGGTTGCACTGCTGTGTAAACGGCTTTAAACATTAATGAAATATGGAGTCAATGAAGTGTTAACGTGCGCAGATTGCGACGTTGGTTACGAAAATGGATGCTGTGCGAATTTCATGACCGTTCTTCATGAAAACGCTCGACCACTTGTTCCGCTATCGACACTGTAAAGTATGAAAGATGTGAGCTGCGAAATTAGGCCTCATCGACCATGCTTACATCAACTAACACTGCTTTAAGCATCTGGACAACTGCCTGTGGGAGAAAGCTTTGTTAAACTAAACTGAGGCCGATGCTGCTTTCATCTACCTCATCGCTTACAGAATATTCTGATCTTTTTGCAGTTGGTATAAGTAAACTTGTTTCCCATTGGTAGAAATGTGTAGTTTCTGATTGTTTCTATTCTGATTACTAAAGTTTGCTTTGAGCTGAAAAATTCCACTTTAAATATGCAGGTTTGAAGTGATGCATTGATTTCTGAACAACCTAATCACGTGTTTAAAAAACGTATACATTCCATTATTTTTTTTAACTGGTTAACAAACTTGCACTTAAACACAGTTGTACCATTTCGAGATGTCTTCCCAAATATGTCACCCACTATTTTTGTCTCAATCTAGTGGCATGACATGAGTAATGCCTTACAGACCGTTTGAAGGACATGGAACTTTTGATTTGTTTTCTAGATTCAGAATGTTCCTCTCAATGATTTGTTGCTCCTTTATTGACTATTGGGTGGAGTTAATTCTGTGTGCCCTTATTCAATGTACAAAGCATGTCCATTTTTTTATAACTCAATCGCCCATTCTGAGAAGAGGATCTACAGGAGGATTGACATCACCATATGGAAGCCATGTTCTGAGTAACCTTATAGCGGGAATGACAACCGTCATCTGGTCGGAGGGTGGTGTTGTTATTATGAGCAGTGAGTGCCCAATCACATTTGCCATTCATTTGTTTCTCTCGTGGTCATCATCTTTGCTGGAACTTGCAGCTGCTAATACAACTGGTTGGTTTTAGCTATAAACACGCCTATTCATTTTATAGGCTTCCGTTCTAAATGATGCTTTCATTCTATTGGAAGCCATTCTGCTGTTTTTGTCGTCTATTTTGGATGACCAGCCCATCTATGCTTCATTTTCAACCTACGCTATCTAGGCCTTCGAGGACTGGTTAACTTGCGAAGTTGCGAACTACGCATTTTGGATACTTTTTGTGCCAGCGGCTGTATTCCAGAAGATATCGTTCGATCGCTTTGTGCATAATGAGCAAAATTTTTGACATGGCCGCGATACCAACCCTATACCAACTGCACAAAAGAACGCTGGTGGAAGCGTTGAGTCAAAACAAAGTCTTGGTTCTGTCCCAAGGTCGACCTCTGAGAGGGATAAACGCAATTTATAGTGCTTTCCTTTTGCTGGTAAATTCTTCCTAGTGATCTCTGTGATCCCAGTTTTTTCTATTGGTATTTTAAAAAGGAGGTTTTACAAAGCCACTGAAATATCTTTTGAAATGGTGAATGTTGGGCGACTCATGCGATTGATTCTTCATGTATGTGAGCCCTTTGAGTATTTAAGTACAGTTTTTATGGATACTAGGATCCACCACCACGGATCTCCCTCATATGAGGAAGCTCGAGCCGGTTAGTCGCGAGGCTACGTGGCGCGTTCCCAGGTGGCGGATAGGGGGTTAATTGCGCACCAATAGCGACCTTTGCTTCCCTGAGACGCAGGTGGATACAGGGGATGGACTCCCTGTTTATGGTGAGCCGATTTGGCGCATACTTTCTGTATTTGCTAGGCGTATTCATGCATGCGGTGTGGGTGCGTTTACGCTTTTTGCGGATTGTATTCTACGAGTCAATTCGGCCAAAAGCCTGCAATCGAGTGATAGGAAAGTATATGGGAGGCGGTTAGGAGTCGCCTCCAACAAATAAGCTCCATGTCTACTCTAGGAGAGCCTGGCAAGCTACCCGTGAGTATAACCAGCCTCCACGTTCAGAGCCCAGCAAGCTATACGTGGGTATCAAACATGCTAAACACAGTAAGAAAAAACGGGCCTCATCCCCCTGACCCCGAAAGAGCCCCACTTTCGCAGCGTTGGGTAGGACGAGTACGGAGAGGCTGCTAAGAACTCAGGGCCACTGGAAACTGCCTGGATCAAGAACTATGGTGACGATCTGTACCTACAACGCACGTACATTTGCATCCGAGTCTTCGATAGAGGACTTGCTCATGCAAGCAAGATTGATATGGTACGACGCCACCCATTCAACGCTGTCTATGCCACTGGAGAAGAACTGTTCCTCGGAACATGCGACAGTAGAGCGGTAGGCGGTGTCGGCGTTCTCGTCAACACGAGTTTGTCCATGAACATCGATTCGATTCATTCGAACAGCTTACAACCCGAATCGGACGTTTACGATTAAAAAGATGTTGATCAACACCGGCTCTGACAATCTTCGTCGTTTACGCGCCAACATGAAACTATGACGAAGAAGAAGTCGATGCGTTCTACATGGACTTGGAGAGGTTCTAAAGAGAAGATCATACATTCTTCAAGATCATCACTGGAGATTTTAATGCCAAGATTGGACCAAGAAGATCGTCTGAGGAACGTCACATTGGGACCCACGGATTAGAATGGAACGAACAGGGTGAGCGGCTCTCTGAGTTTATCATGGCGACCAAGACCATACATGGTAACTCGCAAATTCCAGAAGCCTCACCCTCAACGCTGGACGTTGGAATCTCCCAGTTGAAAGTACCATAACGAATTAGATCACATCATAGTAAATAGGAAGTTTTGCTTCCGCCAGTCCTCGTAAGCACACTGGCTCGGCTCTTCTCATGTTACCTGTCTGAATGCAAGATCCCTACCCAGTGGAAGACCAGCAGGACCGTGTTGTATTTCAAGAAGGGGGACCTACACGATATAGGCAACTATCGCCCATTCTGCTTGCTGTCTGTCGTCTACAAACTTTTCACTCGAGTCATCCCAAACAGGATTGACAGAACACTGGACGAAGGACAGCCATGCGAGCAAGCAGGGTTTCAACAAAGATTTAGTACGATGGACCACATTCACAGGTGAACAAGGCTCACTGAAGTATCGCGAGAGTACAAAAGACCGCTCTGTCTCACTTTCATCGACTTAGAAAAGGTCTTTGTCTCAATTGAGATAAAACCAGTCATGGAAGCCCTTGGTAGTCACAGAGCTCTTACTCAGTATAAAGATTCTTCGTGAGCTGTACAACAATTTCACAACGCAAAAATCGATGTCTCAGAACCACCACAAACTGGGACTTATTCAACTCATTAGTCGGTTGTTGGGAAGATACCGTTGTCGACAGCATCGACGAGGAATATGATCGGCTCATTGAAGAACTTCACGTTAGCGCCATGATAGCTGAGATCTCGAAGGTCACCAAGATACGTTTGTCTCCAGAAACTCTCGAGCTAATACGCCAACGTGGAATCGCACGAGCTGCAGGCAACCGCGAACTAACGTCTGAACATGCGAAACAATGCAGACAGGCGATAAAAGAAGATCTTAAACAGAGAAGAGCAGCAGTAATGGTCGAAGTGCAGAGGATGGGAAAAGCATTCGCAAAGCCCAACAATGCTTCGCCAATTACAAGAACAAGATGATTGCACTCCGACGCCCAGGCGGAACAATAACAGCGTCCAGAAAGGCAAGGGAGAAAATCATCCACGACTACTACTCAGATCTCTTCGATAGCCATGTCCACTTTCCGTCATATGAAATAAAAGAGGAAAGATATGTTGTTCCACCTGTTCTTCCTTCGGAAATCCGACATGCCATTTCGTCGGTGAAAAATCGAACAGCACTAGGTCTGGACAGGACAAGATAAGAACATCTGAAGAACTTTCCGCCAGTCCTCGTAAGCACACTGGCTCGGCTCTTCTCATGTTACCTGTCTGAATGCAAGATCCCTACCCAGTGGAAGACCAGCAGGACCGTGTTGTATTTCAAGAAGGGGGACCTACACGATATAGGCAACTATCGCCCATTCTGCTTGCTGTCTGTCGTCTACAAACTTTTCACTCGAGTCATCCCAAACAGGATTGACAGAACACTGGACGAAGGACAGCCATGCGAGCAAGCAGGGTTTCAACAAAGATTTAGTACGATGGACCACATTCACAGGTGAACAAGGCTCACTGAAGTATCGCGAGAGTACAAAAGACCGCTCTGTCTCACTTTCATCGACTTAGAAAAGGTCTTTGTCTCAATTGAGATAAAACCAGTCATGGAAGCCCTTGGTAGTCACAGAGCTCTTACTCAGTATAAAGATTCTTCGTGAGCTGTACAACAATTTCACAACGGAAATTTCTCCATTCTACAACGATATTAACGTTGACGTCAAAAGAGGAGTTAGGCAAGGCGGTACAATCTCGCCAAAATTATTTACAGCCACCCTCCAGAACACCATACGAACATTGGAATGGGCTAATATAAGAGTGAAAATCGATGGTCGGCAGATACATCACCTTCGCTTTGCTGATGATATTGTTCTTAGAACACCAGGCATTAGCCAAGCAGAACGAATGCTTGCGGACTTTGATAAAGCCTGTGGAAGGATTGGTCTTCCACTAAATCTAAAGAAAAGCTTGGAGGGCTTTCCAGAGCATCGAGGATGTAGTGAAGAGAGCAAAGAACACAGGACTCCGTGCCCACCTTTTCGACTCAACGATTCTTCTTGCCCTAACGTATGCGTCAGAAACCTGGTCGCTACGTAAGCAGGATGAAAGATCACTCAGCGTTATCGAACGCGCAGTCGAAAGGCCGATGCTAGGAGTATCCCGTCCCGTTTTACACAAGTAATGGATGAGATCCGAAGCTTCGACCTACGTCAACGATCGAAAATCAAAGATGCCGTTCTATACGTCAAACAGTCGATGATAAGGGGTGGGCCGGACACGTAATGCGTATGAATGATAACCGATGGACAAGAGCTGTTAGTGATTGGATTCCTCGGAATGTCAAACGTACTGCAGGAAGACCATCGACCCGATGGTCAGAGTTCTTCACGAAAAGCCTAGAAAAAAAGATATGATGCTCGACGAGTCCCTTAAGCGAGCAGAATCCACTGGGCTACTCTTGCACGCGCCATAGAAAAATGGAGGATTTACTGGCGTTCGCTTTAGTCACTCGACAATCAACGGGACTACAGATGATACGGGTCATACAGGATCCACCTGAAACGCATAGTGAAACTCCTTCTGATCCACAAGGCTGCGACTGCCTGTGGTGGTGTAGACCTGGGACAGACTTTGGCCAGGCTGACCTCGGGATTCCAGGGAACCATAACGGGTTAACCAGCAAATCTCCGAAGAATGGAGATGCTGTGGCCCACAAAACACGTGAGGACGGACCATTCGAGTACCAAATATCAAGTAAGCTTTATGCAAAGTTTCCTGAGATTTTTTTTTTGAAAATATGTAATTCTTCGTGCAATCTTTTATACGGTTCGTGCAAAATTACTGGCCTTTCAAAAAATTTTCAGCTGAACGTTGAAAGTGATTGGGACTTGAACTGGCCGCAAATTCATGCACGTTTTAGTTGGCCAAGCTCAATTCCTCGAAAGCACTGGTTATTCATAGAGTAACTCTGATACGAATGAAGACTAAAAGATAGCCGATAACTCGCTCAGCGTTGATCAATCCTTTACGGAAGGGCAGTGTATTCGATTTCGTTCGTAGAATAACAACGGTGATTGGGTGCGTACTGGATCTATTTAATATCTTGGAAGAGTCTATTGATCTGTATCCACACAGTGTCTTCAACCCTAATCTATTGTGAATTTTCTCCACCCTCGATTATGGGAGAGGGGTTGTATGCTCACGACAGGTGCTAGAACAGGCAACTATATACATATTATAAGGCACCTTAAATCACTTCTACACGTCTTATTAAAGTGACTGGCATATGGAATAAAAACAGGAAATCATGTCAAAAATTTACATTACCTTTGATGCTGATGCGATGAAACGCAGGTCGATTGATTTCGTTTGAATCTTTCATTAAGTGGTCCGATGGAGAACAATCCATTTCGGCTGAAATCAAATTGTTTCCAGTTTTTGTTATTCCCTTTTTTTCAGTTAGAGAAAAAAGCTCTTAGTTGTAATGGTAGCTTTTTTCAAGAGTTTCTTTTCAGCAGCACCCGATGATGGTGACGTACGAGGTGACGGTCGTCGTACAACGCCACCCATTGTTCATTACGGCTGGCGATCGAGCATATCGTCTCAATTGCATCTATAGGCAGATCGAAACCATACTTACGCAAAAATTAAATATCGAGTAAGCATCTGTAGCTTCTTAAGTTTCGATAATTTGAAAAAGAAAGATATTTGTAAAAGTAGTCAGTAATCAAGGATAAAGCTGAAAGTTTTTAAAAGGACAGTGGTGAAGCTAGAACTTTTAGGCATGAACACAGTAGTCTCATAATGCAAATTTCGTGGTTGCTTGGATCTCATGCCCGAAAAATTAGGTTCTCCTGTAGCTCCACTTTGGAAAATTGCTACCAGAGTTGTCTTGGCGTGTAAAAGCACTGGATTGACACATCACTAGTATACCGAAAGTTATTGAATGAGGCAGAAATGCATAAAATCACATATTTATTGCCTACCAGAGTCGAAGAATTCATGGCGCTCCCCTCAGGTAATGATTAACACCGAGTGCTTTTTATTTCCTCTAGGTACACTACCTGTCCCCTGATTTGCAAGCAATGTAAAACCTGAATCCATTATTAATGGAAACCTTTTAGAGAACGTCATTAGTTAAGTGTAATCGAACTGAATCATCTTATGCATTTAAAACCATATGGGTTTTCTCAGAGGTGCTCGTAGCGCAGTGCTTAGAGGTCCACTGCAATATACCCTGTATTTAACACGTAGAAATACACGTACACACACAGGCAAACGCACACGTGCACATACACATACATACACCAGCACAAAATGCTCACACTTTTAAAAAATGAAAACTTAGAATGATAGCTTACTATTAACTTGAATAATGAAGAATGACGAGACCTCAGCGCGCGTGTAGTGCAGTAATTGGAGGCGCACTGCAATACACATAGGATCGATTCCGCGCCAAGGCGCACTCCAAGGTTGGTAAATTGATACCGCATTTGTCTGAGAGGATACTATCATTGACTTGATACATTAGCAGTTTACCACGAACCATTATATAGGCCAGATATGTATTTACTCGCCTCTAACAATGCTTCACCTGTATCACCTGTATAACCTGTAGTCCCGTCGATCGTCGAGTGACTCGAGCGAACGCCAATAAATCCTCCATTTTTCTCTGTCGCGTGCAAGAGTAACCCAGTGGGTTCTGCTCGCTTTAGGGACGCGTCGAGCATCATATCTTTCTTCTAGGCTTTTCGTGAAGAACTGTGACCATCGGGTCGGTGGTCTTCCTGCAGTACGTTTGACATCCCGAGGAGTCCAGTCACTAACAGCTCTTGTCCATCGGTTATCATTCATACGCATTACGTGTCCGGCCCACCTTATCTTCGACTGTTTGGCGTTTAGAACGGCATCATTGATTTTTGATCGTTGACGTAGGTCGAAGCTTCGGATCCCATCCATTACTTGTGTAAAACGGGACGGGATACTCCTAGCATCGCCCTTTCGACTGCGCGTTCAATAACGCTGAGTGATCTTTCATCCTGCTTACGTAGCGACCAGGTTTCTGACGCATACGTTAGGGCAGGAAGAACCGTTGAGCCGAAAAGGTGGGCACGGAGTCGGGTATTCTTTGCTCTCCTCACTACATCCTCGATGCTCTTGAAAGCTCCCCAAGCCACTCGTTTCCTTCTGCTCAGCTCTGGAGCTAAGTCGTTCATCATATTGATTTCCCGACCTAGATAGACATAACTGGAGCATTCGGAGATATTCGTAACAATGCTTACTGAAGTGGAATACATGGCGCTTTCCTTCAGACATTGATCATCGCTGAGTGCTTCATCCTTTATCCTTTAACGAGATCTTCACATCGGTGTATTTCAGAGAGTTACCATCGAGACCATTAGAAGGTGCCTCGACACCCTTATGTCGTTACGAAATCCTCGCGTCTATGAACGGACCAGTTCTTCGAATTGCCAATGTGGGCGAACCGGTCGTGCACAAATGGTCATGTGATTTGCGTAAGTTGTTTTTTTTCGACTGCTTCCTTCCTTTTCTTGTTCTGATGTTGTTGGAAAACCTTAAATACAAAGTGTGAATATTCAATGAGGTAAGAAATTAGACTGTTTAGGTTAAAACAAGGCTTACAAACATAGCGTGATGCATAACAAGTAAATCGCATTCGTAGTAAGTAGATTCACAAAAAATCTTCTAGACTGGTCTAATACCGTTTTATTACATCATATGTCGTAGTGAACAGTGTTTTCAAAAATACTAAATGACATCAGCTAAATAACAAACTACATAATCATTTAACTACGTACGTAGAAAACCTTTCTTCAAGTCGTCATTCATCAACAATATCTACTTACCGATTACTATGATTTATTTAAGCTCTTCGGAGCTCTCTTCCTTACTCCAATGGAGAGTATGCTGACCTGACTAAGCTCTGTGTCTCGTAATTTAATGGAATTCAACCAGTATAGCATAAACATTGGCAAATGATGGATGCCTCAAAAAACAAATGCCGTTGACGTTTGAATTCTTTGCCGCGTAGAACGTGGTATGCCAGAGGTACGAGAGCTGATAAGGTTGGAAAACATAAGACTATCCGTTAGTAATAGGGGTAGAGAGTTTGTCGTAATTTTCCATCAGTTAGATGTCGAGATAACGAAAAAGCATTTTGAACATGCTTTACTTTATCGGCCATCATCTGAGAAGGAGTTTAAAAATAAATATCGAAAATTGAAACACGAATGGGTTAGAATGACAAGGGCTGCTGCTTTACAGCAATCAGTTATCTCTCAATTAAAAGTTGACTTACCAACTTGTCCTGTCTTGTACTTGCTTATAAAAATTAATTAGTATCCAGCGATGATCTTGCGTCTACCTATCCATCATTGTTTAAGGTTAGACTTATCATTAGTTGTGTAAACGGGCCTACGGATATGATAACATGGTTTTCCTAATATTTACCCAGTTGTTGAAACACATTCCAGCCCATCTTGCAAATACCTTAATGTTTCTGGATCTTCTACGTACTACGCAGCCCAGCAGCGCGTACGTGATGGAGTCCTTCGACGTTACCGCCCTTTATACAAACGTGTCGAGTGACTCAGCAATGCAAGCCATATTCGAACTCCTTATACAGCACAAAGGAGAAATAAACATGTATGGCTACAAGATAGAGCACTCTTAAAGGAGTGCCTAATAAACTGCTCAACCTTCAGGTGGTCCTGAAAATATTACGCTCAAATAAGAGGGTTGACAATGGGACAACGACTAGCACCCATTCTTCCCATTGCGTTTATGTCTAAGGTGGAAGCACCAGTGACTCGGGCCGTTGCTCTGCTGTAGACATATAGCGGATTGTTTTGTTCTTTGCTCAACACAAGAGGAAATGGACAAATGCTTCGAGTTGTTGGACGAACAGTCAGAGTATACCAAGTTCACCCGAGAGAAACCACGAGAAAACTAGCTTCCACTTCTAAACGTCCAAATTAACCTGTCAGAAAATGGCTACATTACGAAGTGGTACCGAAAGCCAAGCAGTAGAAACATCTTGATCCATTACCTCTCCTCTCACCCCTCTTACACGAAAAGGGCGCTTGTAAGAAACATGTTTCGAACAACAACCAACGTGTGCAAAGGAAGAGAGCAGAGAGAGGAGTCTCGCAACTTGGCACGGCAAATAGCCATCTGTAATGGCTACGAAACTGTAGCTCGGGATACGTGTAAGAGAAATGCTAGGCCCCCAAATGACAACTCTAGCGATAAAAAGGTCCCGTTTATCCTATCCTTCATCTCAAATGATGTAAATGCAGCTATAAAACGCTGCTTAGAAAGGACGTGTTTAGAGAATTCGGTAAACGTAGTTGAAATACCATCGAGTACTCTTAGGCGCTAGCTAGTTCGTAACCGCCTATGCGACCGTCTATGCGCAACGCAAATTTGCATAATTTGCCCTAATGGTGGAGAGGGTGATTGCATGAGTTCAGGTACAGTTTATCTGATCTCCGGTAAGGCGTGCGGAGACGAATACATTGGCAAAACGGGCAGACCACTCTACGTCCGTATAAAAGATCACCTAGTCGACAAACGTAAACCAAATACCCCACTAGGCACGCGTAGGACCCAGAGACATAAGCGGGAGGACTTTGAAGTACGTGTCACGATCCTCGCACGGGAATCGAGAACGCAAGCGCGCAAAACTCTCGAGGCGTTCTGGATAAATTCTAGAAATTCGAAAATGAACTATAGGAAAGAATGTTTCATTACCACGCGTGACATTGGGCAGCATATGAGCCTGTTATTCTGATGATAGGGGCATATTACACTTCCATGTGAATTCTGTGCGGTTGGTCTCCACATGACGTATTTAGTGGAAGACTGATGGAAAGCGGTGAATGTGCAAAGTTGTGTTCTATGTGATTAAAATCCTGGTTAAGTGCTTTCTCTGTTTGGTTATGGCGGTGTTTGGTCGAATAGATTGCTGTCAACTTGACCTATCCAGGCTCTGAAGAAGGCGAAGCCCGCTGAAACGTCAGCTTATTCATGAATAAAAAATAAATATAACACCTCGCGTTTGCTCAACGAGGATGCGAAAAATTCTCGCCTTTGCTTGTCGAATCCGACAGAGTGGAATACTGCCCGAATGAAATTTCCTCACTTGGCGAGACCTTTTTATACAGGGCGGTTGCTGATTACCACCATCCAATGTGATCTCTTTTTTTTGGAAAAGTGTTTGTTTATTCTGGTTTCGTTGACCTAAATTCAAAAGGTTACTGCTTGCACACAAACAGCTCTCAGAAGCAGGATATTTCACCTACCATCATAATAGTAGGCCCTGCGCTTTATGTAATAAGAGGTTTTACACTTTTTCTTTCTGCCTTGTCTTAGTTTTAAGCCAATTAAATTTTAATTATGCTCTCACTTCATGAAGGTTTCTGTTCTAGGACCTTGGTAGAATTATTAAGGTGACCATGGATTTCTGGTCCATTCATGTGTAGTTCGCGACCACCTCGGAACCGAATACAAGTTAATTGACGAGAGAGGGTATGTTTGTGATATTTTGATTCGTTTGCCTCACCAAAAGAAATGAGAGCAGCATCCCTTTCCAAAAACCAGTCATTTTTTTCCACATTTTTCAATAAATGCTTATGATAAATGCTTAGATGGCGTGACTTGTTTTCCTGCTGAACTCAGCACTTCCCATTCATTTCGTTGCCTTGCAGCCAGTATTCATTAAGGTGGTCGCACTCACGTATGGGTTTGTCTACGACTTGCAAATACAGAATATATTCCAACTATCAGCACAGGATGGATGTTTAAATGGCCACTCTTTCCATGTCTTTGTTGAGGTCTCCTGATTCTCTCTTAATCCACTCTAATGTTCTTATCGTTCAGCTATCGCCTTCTCTTCTCATTATTTGACCGTCCCTTCGATGTGCAATTTTTTCAGATGCCTTTCGCTGAGCTTTGAAGGCGAGATATTTTAATATCTAAATCATGAAAGCCGCGTATTGAATGCAGCTATTAGGCTTCAAAAGGCTCCTTAACTGTCTTGTGTATTGTGGGAAGCACTGGAGCTGCCATGTAATGCACACATAGTGGTTGGTAACCATCCACCTGGAATGTGCAAAAGAGTGACAGATTATTCTGTGAAAAGCTCTCACCGATTCAGAGTGGGGGGCAAATGCTTTTGTTGAAGACGTGGGATTACTGAAGCAGTGCTATCTTAGGATTCCAAAAAGGAGAATCGATTACCATTCAAGGAAATTCTTGAGGAAGATGAGTTATTCAATCAGCGGCCCAGGCTATACGAAAACATGAACTTCTTCGTAGACGTGGAATTTAAGGCAACGAAACTAATTAAAATTGCAGTGCTGGCATCCATACAATTTATGGAGTAGAGTCACATAGATAAGAAAGAAAATTAATGATTTTTTGACCAAATACATGCTCATTAGAAATATTCAACTGTTTGTTTTCAGTTGTATTATCGAAAAAAATCTCGTACCTGATTTAACATATTCATCTGATCTCTCATTTGCATATACGACTATCAATGCTTTCAGGCAGGTGTTTGATATTTTGTCGTGGATTTGCGTATTTTATCTTTTTATGATCGCCCCAATTGTTTACCGCCTCATTGTTGCCAGGAGGTGTTCGTGGATGTAACGCTGCAATGTACAGCGGCTGGATTCCTTTACCTGGCAGGGTCTCCCAAGCTGAGAGGGAGTCAGTCTAGCGTTTCCATCAGAAAGCCCAGCTAAGATTGAACCAATACCAGGATCCGTCATCGTCCTAGTATCAAACTAGTCGCGTGGTGACAAATCTCCCTCTAATCCACAAGATTGGCCACTGCCTGTGGCCGTGATGATCTGTAGCAGACTTTGACCCGGCTGACCTTGGAACTCCATTGAATCGCAATGGCTAAACCAGTAAAACTCCGAAAAATTGGAGGGTGTGCTGGGGCTGGCACAACAAGTGAGGATAACCATCCGATTATGCAAATATCCTTTTATGACATTGCGTCCTCGGTGAAGAAGTAAGAAATCGTATGAGTATCCAAAATAATATGACTTAATTTTTCTTGGGTCATCCAACTTTGAAAGATTATATATATTCAGCATTCTCTCGCACCCTTATCTTATCTGTCGTAAGTAGGACTAATGAGGTAACCATAGTGTTCTACCAGGGCGAAATCGATAGCTAGTTGATTAATGGCGCTGTGGGAGAAAATCGTTTCGCTTAGACAACTCGTCTACATTTACCGTTGTGGTGTTTACGGTAAAATAATGATGACCAAACCTGTTGTGGCAATTGATCGAGTGTCCAAGCGATCTGCATTCCCTTATACTTAGAGAATTTTTTCTTTTTGGTTATGTTTTAAGCTCCGTTCATTAAAAGAACACAAAAAATTCTTCGAACACAGATAGGAAATGACTAACGATGACCATTACAGGTTTGCAGAACAAATAGTAGTACATTTTGCTTGCCAAATAACACTGTGCCGAGCAAGAAATCAAGGTTGTGAAGGAATTTCTGTGAGTAGAAGAATATTAATGTTAGAAAAAACTAATACTATGGAACTTTTTATTCTTTAATGCATCATGCTATTTTTTAGCCACCAGCGTGCTATCCGATTGAGTTTCCTCCAATTCATGCTGAATATAGACGAAAAACCGCAATTATTACTACACCGACGCCTGGGAAATGGTTCGCATCCAAAGCTACTGCAACCGCCTCATCAAGTGGCAACACAGCGACAAACATTTACGACGATGAGCGCATTCGAGCGACAACGCCGCGGTTGGAGTTTTCGATCAGATATTTTTTAAATGAAGTTGAATTAAACGTGGAGATAAGACCAATCCATGTACAGCAATTCTTAATACAGTTTGAACAGACCGCTCCAATAGACTACCGCTTCACCATAGCCAAGAAATATTTTCTAAGTTGAACAGCGATGAATAACAATGATTTCATCTAATCAATAAGGCCACACAAGCAGAACAGTTTGATATTAACCTTTGGAAGGTTAGCTAAAACTAAACCAGTGCCAGGAATCGCTGCTATTGTGGGTGATGCCTAGTTTAAAGTTGGTAAACCATCGAAAGGTGCGCGATTTCTGGTGAGGACCTGTGGTCGATTGAGTTCGAGTTCCTCGATACGTGGCGAAAAAGTTGTGAAACGAACGATATAGTTGATAAGTGAGTAATATGTTGACACTCACACAATTTTTTGGTTTATCATGGATCTAAAATATCGTGTTTTTAAAAAAAACAACTGTTTTTTTTCAAAGAAGAGTTCTATACTCACCGCTCCGTATTTTCATTTCTATTTTTCCGTCAAGTATCATCCTTTCTGACAGCTGAGAATAGAACTACTGTTTCCATGCACTGTAGCCGTCTTTTTAAATGCCATTTCGCCAAACTTTAATATAAAATATATCGAACCAACTGTTTCACCTTTTTCTGCACAGGGAACTCCATCAACTCGCCTGTCCAGAATAACACGCATTGTAGTTTTCGGGCAATATCCTTTATTTCCAATACCTGGAAAACGGTGGCTGGTAGTGGTAGTTTATCGAGCAATATGTTGTGAGTGAGCTGTTCTCATGGGTACTTCAGAGTACTAGCAAGGTGCTGTTTGTTGGGGATGGTCTCGGACGATTTAGTGTTTGAAAGTGACTTAAATTTATTGTAGCCCGATTTTTAGGTTTTGGCCAAAACGACTTTCAGGAAGCCATTCGGGTACCTATAAGCCTTGAGTCATGTGCATGAGTTAAACCTGTTCAACCGAACTCCGGAACCTGTCCAAGACTTAACTTTGCCTCAGGAAATAACTAAAGTCGCTGTTTTGTTTCACGTTTAACCATTTCTTTCTCAAACAGAGGTACTCGGAGCAGTGTTGCTAACCATGGAGGTCTTTAGGGAAAAAATCGAAAAAACAACTCCTAAGAGATAAAACCAGAATCAAATATGCATAAGAGGTAAAGTACTTTAAACCTTTCAGCTTCCACACCTCCACGTCATCCGGATACATGGTGGGTTCTTTAGCGTTTTGGACAGCGACAATTATGTTTTGGTGATCTCAAGAAGTACTGTGCGGCCTTTCCATGCCTATGTTTATACTATTCATCTTGTTTGTTATTTTGTATGTTTAAATTACAGCAAGATCATGCATATACATTTGATCCTGGTAACTTCAATTTACTAAGTTGAGGAAGCACGTCACTTTGCTAATGTCGTTGTAGAATAGCAGTGGCAAGTGGTTCATGATGAGCTGTTTTGTAGGTTTGATTCCCCATCCGTGGCAAACTAAGCCTTCCATCTTTCTGTGATCGACAGACTGGTTCCATGCTTGTCCGAGGAAGTGGATACACCACCTAAGCTCGAGCAAGTCATTGTAAAGGTTAAATGTTCATCAAATTACATACACGATGGTTGCGAGTGGGTTGGAATAGATAACGACGAATACTTGACCCTTTGCCTTTTATATCACCAACCACTGGCTGCTTGCAATGCTGAAGTTACTAATTCCATGGCGCCTCTCTCGTTCTGTTCCTTTATCGACGACGACATGTCTCAGAAAGTTGCGAAGGTCTGCGCTTGTATTTCTCAACCTTGAAGACAACTTGCTGAGGTGCCAATTTGAACGACGATTTGTACGTCACCTTCACATGATCATTGTAATCTCCATCATTCTAGAGATTGGAATCAGGTTTTGGATGTTTCGCCGATTAGCTATCGAGAACTGCGATGCATTTTTTGCGAGCTTTCTCTAATTATGAGATCACTATTGTATTTCAGAGATAGGGAAGATTCGGAGGAAATGTGGAGTCATTCTGACAGAATTTTATGAGAATTAATACACCGGTGATGACGTGTAGCATCAAAGTTTATTATTTCTGTCTAGCTTGTCTATTGTTGTTTGTCTTTCATGTATTTTACTGATTCCACCACTCCTTCCTTTTTGTTCGCCGTCTGGTATCCGTCATTTGCGAAGCTCTTAGGGTTTGCATGCGGATTCGGCTACTATTTGCTTATTTTTTATTCCCTAATGACTATGATTGCATAGTGATTAAGCTCTTTCTGGAATCCCGAGGTAGGTCTGCAAGAGCGTTCCTAGCTGTTCACGTCAACTATTTGTACATATCGAACGGATCTCTTCCCAAAAAGAGGCATTGATTTGCACATCTCTGTGGGAATGAAATCGGGTTGTCTCGGGACACGGCTGAACCTATGATGTGTGTCGTGTGTCGTAGTCCCACTAACTACTTCGCTTCCTGCGACAACTATTTTAATAGTAATTTAGCTTATTTGTTACAGTATGAGATTTCGCCGTTTGGGAATAGTCCATCGCCGCCGCATTGGACTACTTCGTATGATTCGGCGGAAGCGACCAAAGGGTCCGCAACTACCTCAGCATCCACTTACAATCAGGACGTGTTCGGACTGGAGATCAGCAAAAGGCCTCAAAGTACGAATTCAGTGGAATTGTATAGTAATGCTAATGCGCAAAGTTTGAGTACTGTGCACCACGAAAAATGATCTTCAAACGGGATCTGTAGTATTATCGAAAATTATCGAAGTCATTTAGGCAAAACGGCGTTGTTTCACGTTCTCGATATCGTAATCAATGAACTCGAAAAATTCATTGGTTTCAATTTCCTTACGTTTAAGGCGTTTGGAGTTTTTATTTGATTTTTTTAAATGAATCTCGAAAAAAAAACTTGCAAATTTGTATTTACCTCATAAACCTGTGACGATCAAAGCGACGATCAAATTATTGGTTTAGTTTTGGTTGGTTGGCGCAGAGTTTTATCCGTTATTATCAGTTACTACAATAGCGATATTAGTATTTATAGTAATGATATTGATAACAAATGATGAAAATGATAATAGTGGTCAATTTCCGTAATATTCTTTTTTTCAGAAACAGGACTAGCGCAAGGATATCGCACAGAAACTATTTCGTCCGTATTCGATGTGCCACCAGGAAAATCGCTTGAACCAATGCCATTACCACCCCCAGCTACCGTTTTCTACGCTAAAAGTAGGATCCCCCGAAGTAACCGTCGTACATCGGAGAATACAACGGTGGATGTGGAAGCTAAAAGGGTACGATGTCATGAGATGGAAACACTATTAAATAAATGGCTAAAAAGACTGAAGAAATGTCTTCACAGGTGACACATATGACGTCTAAGAGAAAAATAGTTTATGAAGAAAGTGAACAAAACCAATGTTAACTTACTTGGATTCTTGGAAGACTTGCTGAAGACTCGCGGATCTTGCGGCACAATTTTCATCCGTTTTTCTCTCGTGGTAGTGCCGTTTGTTGTGGTGGTCTGCTTCAAATCTACTTCGAATATTGTGGCATCCACGAGTCCCATTCCGTAGTCTTGACATCATTCCCATCTTCGAATGCAGGTGGTTAACGTTAGCCACGAACAGCTCATCGTTCAGAAGATCGTCCAAGGGGAGACTTGCATTCTTTTGATAATCACTCCACTGTTCTTTTCGTTTATCTGTCATTTGGTCTTCTTGTTAGGCAAAACGTTATACTAGCGCTTCGCTTTCGATATTTATTATCCTGGTTGCTGAAGACAGGATAGGTGCTCTCCGTGATCTAAGCTGTGCATTTCAGCTAGGACAAAAAACATCGTTCAGGGGCTCTGTAGGTGATTCGGAGATTTTGGTTGAAGTATCAATCTGCGTCTCTGTTACATAACAAGGCGGTGTAAGGACTGTTAAGCTGAAGAGCTGAGCGCAGAGTTTTGGGCCTGGATTCTTGGCCGATGAATTCTTTGATATGCCTGGATGCTGCGCGTCCTGCTCTCGCTCTTCTGTGTAATTCCACCTTAATGTTCTTAATGTTAATGTTAATGTTCTTCACCATGTTCAGTTGACGTCCAAGGTACACATACGGTGTGGTCTAAAGGCAGCCATTCACTTCCATTTGTTTGCCTTGACACCATGGGTTGTTCATGAACTGGATCTTCGTTATATCTATGTGCGGTCCATTCCTTTCCCAACTTCGTTGAGTTCACTGATCATCGCCTCTGTTTCACTGGCGATCCTCAAAAAGATGCAGTTGTCATAAGCGATGCGAAAACATGACAGGAATTGACCATCAATGCGTGTGCGTTTTTTATTCCAGTCAAGTGACTTTATCATTCACCGCAGTATGGTTGTAAGCACCTCTGCCGATACGGTGTCGCCTCGTCGAACCTCATTTTCTGTGGGTATGAGGGCTCGGCTGAAAAAAAAATTTCGAAAACTTTTCCGTTTTTAATTTTATATTGTAGCGGGATGTAACTATAGTCCCATATTCGTTTATCTAAGCGGCTGCAGAATAACACAGTTCTACAGATCCCGACAGGATTTTTTTCTATGCTGCTTCCAGTAGCTTGTTCTATCTGTACCGACGTAAATCCTTTCCACAAAGTTTTTTTTTTACATCTGGCATTTGTTATCTGGCGTGTTAGGTGTGTTGCGGTAGCATTAAGTTCCAGTGTCCTTTTCTTTCAAGCAACTCTTTGGTGATAATGGATATGCAGTCCAAGGTTCTTGTTTGGGGAACTGAGTCGAGTTCAGCACAAGTTTTAGGTCCTTCGTCAAGCAAATTGTCGTTATTGGTGTAGTCTTTCTTCATCTGCCAGTCATATAAGCAGAAGGGTTTATTGAGAATAATTCGTTATATTCTTGCTGAGCAAACACGAGGTGTAATTTTACTTTTTGTTGAGATAAAGCTGACGTTTCGGCGAATTTCTTCCTCCTCTGAGCATGGAAAGTTTAAGTTAACTACAATCAGTCCAGCCAAAGGCTTCCATAACTAAACAAAAAGAAATGATAAACCAAGGCTTTAATCACATTGAATAGAAAGTAGCTTCTTTGCACACTTACCAATTCCTAGTTTTCCACTGAGTTTGTCACGTGTAGACCAATCGCACAGAGTTCATATGGTAGCGCAATGTGGCTCTCACATTAAAATAACACTGTTGAATACTGCCCCAATATCACGCGTGATTATGAAGGATTCCTCTCTGCGGTTCTTCTTCGGATTCCTGGAATTAATCCAGAATGCCTCGAGAGTTTTACTCGCCTGTGTTCTCGATTCTTGCGCGAGGATCGTAACCTCTACTTCAAATTCTTCTCCGTTTTGTCTCTGCGTCCTATGCGTGCCTAGTGGAGTATTTGGTTTGCGTTTGCCGACTAGGTGTTCTTTTATACGGATGCAGAGAGGTCTACCCGTTTCGCCAACGTATTCGTCTCTGCACGTTTTACAAGAAATCAGATAAACTGTACCCGAGCTCATGCAATCACCGTCTCTACCATTAGGGCAATTTATGAAATTTTGCGTTGCACATAGCTGGTCATGTAGGCGGTTACGAACTAGCTGACGTCTTATAGTGCTCGGTGGCATTTCAATTACTGTTACCGAATTCTCCAGAGCTGCCCTTCTTAAGCAACGTTCTACAGCTGCATTTATTTTGCTTGAAGCGAAGAGCATTATAAACACGGCCTTATTATAGCTAGAGTTGCCGTGTAAGAATTTGGCTTTTCCTCTGCACCTATCCCGAGTAGCTACAATTTCGTAGCCATTGGAAATAGCTATTTGCTTTTCGGGAACGAATATTCAGAATTCGTTTTTCTGTTCTCTTCCTGTGCACACGCTGATGGCTGTTCAAAACATTTTTCTTATAAGCGACCTTTTTGAGTGTGGAGGGTGAAAAGGGAGGCAATAAACCAGTATATTTTTTTAAAAATATTTTTACTATTTGGATTTCGATACCACTTTTTTGGAGATATCTTTGCCATACACGAGTTGCTTCGTGTTCTTGTTCAACAATCGCGAGGTTGTTATCCAGCATATATTTCTTCCACAGATAAACATAATATAGTGCAACAGTAGCTGACGTTTCAACAGTATCGCCTTTTTCAGAGCCTGGGAGGGTATACCGATATACAATTTATTAGGCCAAACACTTCAGTAACACTTACAAAAAGACAGAAAACTATGGCACTTACATGATCAACAGCTTCTCGAAAAACTCATCGCTTTTTTACATGACTTCCAATGAGGAAGGTTAGAACAGCTGATTATAGTCGCATATGGTTGATGACTGCACCATCCCACATCAGAAATAGATGCAAACATACGGGTCAGGTCGCGTATGACCTCTGGGCATTCATCCCTGCTATTCATTGTAGAGTTTTAACATTTATTCAAAAAGCCCCGAGAAGTTTTCGCGCTGGTGTTTTAGCCTCTTGTGCAAGGTTATTGACTTTTACTTCAAAATCCTCTCAGCTATGCTTTTGCACCCTGTGCGAGCCTAGTGGATTACTTTGTCTTGCTTTTCTTTCCCCATGTAGGTGTTCTTTTATACGGATACACAATGCTCTGCCCGTTTCATCAATATATTCATATCCGCAATCATTGCGAGAGATTAGGTATGGCGTACCTGAACCTGTGCAATCACCATTCCTGCCATACGCCTAGCAAATACAGAAAGTATGTGCCAAATCGGCGCAGCAGAAACAGGGAGTCCATCCCCTGGATCCACCTGCGTCTCAGGGAAGCAAAGGTCGCTTTTGGTCCGCGATTAACCCCCTATCCGCCACCTAGGGACGCGCCACGTAGCCTCGCGACTAACCGGCTCGAGATCCCTCATATGAGGGAGATCCGTGGGCCATAAGGGTAAATTACGCAATTTGTTGTTTCACATATATGGCCATACAAGCAGTTACGAACTAATTGACGACGTAGAGGAACCGGTGGTATTTCAACTAACGCTACCGATTTCTCTAGACCTGCTCTTTTAAGGCATCGTTTTATAGCTATGCTTACTTCTTCGCTAGTAAAAGGTAACATAAATGGAACTTTCTTTTGGCCAAGTGTTTCGCTTGCCGAGCCAAGTCGCGCGATTCCTCCTATAATTCCCTCTATGTACACACGAAGGTGGCTCGAAACATGTTTCTCACAAGCACCCTCTTTGTGTGTGAAGAGTGGGAAAAAAGGAAATGAGTGAGGTTGTTTTCGTTACTTGGTTTTAGGCACCACTTTGTCATGTAACCGCTGCTTGATAAATTGATTTGAACGTTAAGAAATGGAAGCCAGGTCTCTTTCGGTTTCTCCCGAGTGAATTTAATGTACTCAGACTACTCATTCAATGACTCAAAGTATTTGTCCATTTTCTTCTGAGTAGAGAAGATGACAAAACAATCATATATATATCTGCACTAGAGTAACAACCAGAGGTCGATAACTTGGCTTCTGTTTTAGACATGAACGGAATGCCGTGAGTTGGTGCCAACCGCTGTTCCATTGCCAAGCCCTGTCGTTTGCGTATATTTCCAAGACCATCCGAAGATCGAGCAGTTTAGGTGCTTTTTTAAGAGGGCCATAAGCTGCTGAATAGACAAGCCATGCATGTATATTCCTCCTTCATGTTTAACAAGAAGGTCGTAGATGGCTTACATTGCGGAGTTATTCGATACGTTGGTGCAGAGAGCGGAAACATCGAACGACTCCATCACGTACGCGTTGTTAGGAGATGCGTTACGTACACGTTCTAGGAACATTTGGGTGTTCGTGAGATGGGCTGGAATGTGGTTAAGCAACTGGGTCAGTATTAGGCTTAAAACCAGGTTATTCTATCCGTTGGCCCGTCTACACAGCTGATGATGGGTCTAACCTCGAATGATGATGGATTGGTTGAAGCAGCGTCATCAGAAGATACCAACTTTTGTGTCTTAATAAGTAGGTACAAGACGGGACATGTTGGTTTATTGATCTTAAGGTGTGAAATAACCGATGATTTTAAACTTGCAGCCGTTGCTACGCTGACGCTCGTTTAACTTCCGGTATTGATGCTTGTATTCCTTTTCAGAGGATGGGCGATAGAGGGCAGCATCACTAAGATGTTCCTCTGTTATCTCAACATCCAGCTGGCGAGAAATAATTACAAACTCTCTCTCCTTATCACTATCAGACAATCTTACTGCTTTCGAGTTTATTAATTCTCCAATTTCTCGCATGCAACATTTTTGTGCGGCTGTAAGAGTAGAGATAAACGTTCTATCGCGAAAGTGATTAAGAGTGTTGAGAACGCCGTCCGAAAACATGCAGAGTCCTGTGTCAATTCTGTCGTTGTGGTCGTGCTGTCTAAAAAACGTTTCATGGAAGGAGATGATGGTAGTGTCACTGCTTCTTGATTTTATCTCTATTTGATGTTTCTCACGTGGCCTGATAGCGGAGTCGATCTTGAAGCTCATAAAGGTTGCGTGCTATCCTACACAGAGTCGTTTTGAAATTTATCAAAATCTTAAAGAATTTGTTTGCGGTTGTTTCTTTAAGCTGAGATGTGTGAATTTCTCAAAAATTTTTCGAATTTTTGTTGTAAGGTTATTTCGGCATTAGACCTAATAAAATCACACATCAATATTGACGCACCAACTATTCTCGTCCGAAGGCGATCCTCCAAATACAAAGCACAAAAATGTTCATTCGTCGCACACTTCTTCATTCTGGCAAAAATCCCGCTCTGCTTGCTTCGTAGTGCAGCTCGAAGTAGTTCCATCTCAATGCCTCGTACTTGTTGGGTGTCCTCTGGTTCACCGCATATCTCCTGAAGTCGCTTTCGTTTTATAAACTTCGGCACGACTCGATGTTGAGAACAGCGGCGAAGAGCGTTGATTTGCTGTATAGCTAAGACAATCTTTTTTTAGTGACAATGCTTCCTTCACAAGTCGAAAGTATTTCGCTGATACTTCTTGTAACAGTTCCCTAGATCGACTTTCTATTAGACTCGGCATTGGAATATGAATCTGTCGTTTTCACAGCATACATTTACTTTCACACACGAGTTGTGTTGTTTTTCTTGGACGATGATAGTTCTTTTCTGTCCTGTGGCTTTGTCGAATCTTCGCACGATCACTGGATGCAATACAGAGTTCAGGTACTACAGGGGTCATGGAGGCGTTATTTTCAGTTCTTAAGAATATGGTTGACCTCCACATGAGTTTTGGCTTAGGAAGTTCGCTTGTCCATTGGCACTTTTCTTTCCTCTCGAAAAGTGATTACTAAGGATTAAACCGCGCTGTGGTCAAGAGTCCTGCAAAACGATTTCTATTTTTATTTTGATCTCCTATTCCGAGTGTTCTTATCCTGTATTCATCTTCGTTGGCCCTTCTTTATTTGGCGTTGACGTCTCCAACAAGGAACTTTTATGACTTTTCGTTACGAATTCCTACCTCCAAATGGATGTAGAACAGGTCCAGCTCGCTCTCACTTTTCTCCCGTCTTCCCGTTTTGTCGCTTGTGGGCGATCACATGGAATTTGATGCAATACGCGGTCTTAAGAAGAACACAGAAATTGACTTCCACGACCGACTTTCTATTAACCTCGGCATTGATCAAGTAATTCTTTGTATTCTTGTTGAGCAAACGCGAGGTGTTATTATTATTCTTTATTCACAAATAAGCTGACGTTTCGGCGAACTTCGCCTTCTTCAGAGCCTGGAAAGGTCAAGTTGACAGCAATCTACTCGGTCAAACGCCTCCATAACCAAACAAAGAAAACGCTAAACCAAGATTTCAACCACAATGAGTGGAGTGTCTCTAGTGTTTGGTTACTAGACATATTCAGTGGAAGCCTCATAGAAAGCGGTGGGTGCGCAAAGTTGTGTTCATTGTGGTTGAAATCTTGGTTTAGCGTTTTCTTTGTTTGGTTATGGAGGCGTTTGACCGAGTAGATTGCTGTCAACTTGACCTTTCCAGGCTCTGAAGAAGGCGAAGTTCGCCGAAACGTCAGCTTATTTGTGAATAAAGAATAATAATAACACCTCGCGTTTGCTCAACAAGAATACAAAAAATTACAGAAATTGACATTCGAAGAGATTATTTGATGTTAGTAGAGCAGAAAGTATTTTTGATGGGGTATCGTAAGAGTGGTCGTTTAATCAGTTTCCAATGATGGTCTGTGCAACAAGTGTTTTTATCACCTCTCATTAGTTGCCTCACCGTTCAATGTCGTAGACTGTAGCACCAGCGTGCGTGGTACTGAGGCTGGAGCTTTGCTGGTTTAACCTGTGTAATTCTCTGGATCCTAAGTTCGGCCTGGCTGAAGCATTCCTTAAGTGGTCCCCGCCCATGGCAGCCTTTTTACGTAACAGAGATTCGCCACCATGCGACTAGTTTGATACCTTGGTTTATTCCAAACTAGGCATCCGGATGGAAACATCGGACTCCTTCTCAGCTTGGGAGGACTTTCTGGGTATATATCTCTGGCTGCAAATCGCAGTACAATAGCCACGAGCATCCTTCAGCCACGATGAGTCGATAACCAACTTAGTGTGAAAACGAAATTCAAATAACAACTTTTCTGGTCTAAATTTTATCCACTTTTGCTGCGGTAAAATGTATATGAGCTACTCGTTTCCTAGCAAACTAACCAAAATATATGCGACTCATTTTTTTCGGCATTTATTTTCGTTCGTAGAGAATTTTACGTCACTTTCCCTTGTCATGCAGCTGCCTATCCAACAGATTTTGTAGCGGCTGTTAATCTGGAAAGCTCTATTCTGCACGTGAATATATAAAACTCTTTTATCGAACAAATTTACCGGTTGGTAGCTGAAAGTTATTTGAATTCATAAATCTCGGTCATCATGTGCTATGGGTGGCTATAAAAGTACAGGATTTGCCTAAAATTAGGCAGTGGTTCGCTTCAAAATATTTACAGTAATGGGTTTTAACATAAACTGTGGTGATATTTTAGCAAATCTGGTTAGTTGTCTTGTAACCACAAATGTGACTTTATTCGTACAGAGTTAGAGGTTGTACATGAGAAGAATATCCAACAAGAAAAAAAAACAATAAAATGACCGTCAATGAAAGCAACATCGATTCATTTGTTTCATCTCCAAGCATTGTTGTGCATGATGCTTGTGTACCACTGAACTATCCTTTTCTTCATTCACTATTAAAGACACTATAGAAATTGTCGACTCTTTATGCTCTAAAATAGTGTTGGACCGACTTTTAGTGATTGTCACTATCACTTCAGCATATTCAAGTAGACGAGGCGAGGAAATGATTTTCAGATATTTGTTTTTTCTTCGGATGACAATGAACGAATTGACTCGACGTCACTGCGTCGAGTTGATCGCGCCGATGGAGTGCTGTGCAGCAGAATTGTTGTCGGCCAAACGGTATTACTAGGTGCAGCCGTACTATTGCAGGTATTCGTGAATTCATGATCTTATTAGTAAGTGTGTATGAAGTGCAGTAATTAAAGGCGTTTTACGCTAGACACATGGTCGTTGGTTTAATTTGCACTTCCGAGAAACCAGGCCGCCCATCTCGCAAAGTTTGGAAAATTAATACCAGAGTGATTCGAACACTGATTTGACACATCCATTGGTCTCCAGATATCTCACTCCAGACCAGATATGAATACAATCACCTCATCGATGCCAGCGATGTCATAAATGGAATGCATCGTACATACGTAGGAGAATGGTCAAAAACGAACTCTTTTTTACGCTTTAATTCAATTTGCACAACATTAGTGATGAAAGAAAATTTTTTCGAGACAGAAAAATAATGATTTGAGACGATTCTCAAATTTGCAAGAAGTCGAGAGAACCTTTTTCAATACAGTCGTTCTCGATTGTTGAAGAAAAATAACTCGTCAAAGTTTTTTCGTAATGTTAACTTTTCTATTTACTGCTTATTACAATTTTTCATTTTTTTTAGGGGCGCGTGTGGCGCAGTGGTTGGAGGCGCCACTGCGGCGCGCATGTGAAATGCGCCCGTGGCCCACTAAGCCTTCCATCCCTCCGGGGTCGGCAAATTGGTACCAGACTTGTCTGGGAGGATAGCAGCACTGGCTCGATACATCGGCAAGCCACCGCGAGTCTTTGTAAAGGCCAGATATGCATTCAATCACCTCCGACGATGTTTAATGAAGTCGAATGCATCGCGCATCCCTCAGGGATTGATCAACGCCGAGAGCTTTATCCTTTATCCTTTTACAATTTTTCGTGGGAAGATATAATGTGTGATACCATCACAACGATGTGAGGTATTATTTGCAAAAATCCGGACTGCAGGTGTTAGCGGTGGGGAGCGAACGCGCTGTTACCCTTTCCGAGGGCTAGCGCATTCACCACCACACCAATCCCATCTTTTGTTTAGTCTTTGTCCCTGCTAGTTTTCTACCTACCAGTGTTGTCATCAATCATCTGTCAACGGGTTTACTCTGGAGAGGCGAAATCGTTGTATTCATAGTCAAATTATTTTTATAATTATTTCTTAGTCGAGTTGTACTACTATTTTTTAATTCACTCGCCTAGTCGATTTACGACCTGTTTTTTCTTAACACATTATTGCATTTCGCTACCTCCAACACTGAGTCATTAAGTAATTAAATCGTTCGTGGTTAGATTGCCCATGAGTAAATCTATCCACTTCCAAGTTGTTTATTTCCTTCTTTATTTTTCAATATGTTAATTGGTTCACAGTTGCGAACAAGAAGCAGCAGTGAACCTGACGAAGCCCTGACATAATTTCTGGAAAAGCGTAAAAAGTCTGACCGTATCAAATCGGCAATCGTGCAGCTTTTCGTTCTTGCACTGAACACAATCTGCTCCAAGGAGATTCTAATGTTTTATTTAGAGGTTGTCACATCTTTAATTCAAAGCATTAGTTTGGAGTACTTTGTTGATTTACTTGGAGATACTTCTTTTATATCGTTATTGTCTCTAATATGTGCTACAAGTTGTTGGCTAGCTTGCTGTTCTGCTAACTCACCTCCTAAGTTTTTGAAGACAAGCATCAACCAAGGCGAACCATCTTACGGTTTTTTAAAAGATGTATTGGCCACTTTCTTCTTTCGTTTTGAAACACTAAGTGCAGGTCATTGACCATGCAGATTTTCCAGCCTAGAGAACCCGTTTTGCGTAAATGGGGTAGGATTGCATTTTTATGATTACCTTCGTCATTAGATTCGTTTGCACTCTGTTTTATTTGACAAATGAGAACGAAATCTGTTCACACTCAACTTTTTCTTGCTGATTGATATTTTGACGGCGTTGGAGAGATGTCATCATTCAGAAGGATTATCATAAATCTGTCTACAGTCACCGTATTATGTTGTTCTTGCGGTATGACTGATTCAACATGGTATTTCGATTAAGAAGCTTTTATATAGCTCATAAATAAATAGATTCTGTGAAAGCTTCTTTAATCTGTAAAGGCTTTTTAACCTGTGAGAGAGATGAGATTTCATCAAAATTTCATTCTCGAGATGAAAGAACAATTGATGAAGGGTTTGGCGTTGATCAGTACTTGAGGGATGGGCCATGCTTTCAGCTTCGTCAAGCATTGTGAGGGTCACTGAACGCATTTCTGACCAATTCGATTATTTCCGATAGCATACTGATATATGAGATCAGTACTCAGAGCTGCTTTCCTGCCAAATAAGTTTGGTAGCAAATTCCCAGCTTCGGAGAGTTGAAGAATTTTAGTTGCCTCGGAAGGCTTGACCTATTTAATGACAAAGTGTGTGCTGCAGTATCTCTAACCTCTGGGCTGCACGATTGATGAGATAGGAGAGGCAGTTGATCAAAAAAAGATGCGCATAGACATATACACTTTGCTAATCACATGAGCACACCCACTTTCACCCAAACAAACAAAAAAGCAAACACACAAAAGCATACGACTAGGTCATCTTGGTCAAATGAGTAGAATCTGTCACTACGGAACCAGGCAGTGGACGTCTGCATAATCCAATGCCATCCCATGGTTTGGCAATATGATCTCATTAGTTTCCATTTAACGCTCTCTTAAATAAACTGGAAATTATCTCTTTTTTTTAATGAGCTCTCTACAAGCAGTTCCCTTTTGTGGTGACAAAATTATGCAAGGAAATGAGGTCTAGAAACATCGCAACATTGCGATGGTTACGATCAATTAACCAATTATCGGGCGAAGAAGTAAGAAGAAAACTGTGAAAAAAGGAAATGGAAGTGGGAATCATTGATCATGACAGATAATAAAAACGATGATTGTCTATTTCTTTAATTTACGGTGACTATCCTTATCCGATTCAAATGAAAACCTGTTGATCTTCCAAGTTTTCATTTTTTTTCTTGACTTTTGCCATATTCTAATGTGTTTTTACAGCAACCCTTTCACAAATTGATAACCGTTAAAAGTAGTCGCGAGTTCGAAGCGAACCCAAAGTTACGTTTACCTCATATCTTATTGTCATTCGAGATTTATCATTTTCTTGCTTCATTTTTAGTTTCTGACAATGATTTCAGGCCATTTGCGTTGCCGTGATCCTCATTCAACGACGGATATACGGAAGAAATATGCAGGCGTTGTTGTTGATGAATTCTCAAAAGTATTAGTCTGATTATTAGTCCGATTACTTGTACAAAGCACGTGATTGTTACAGATCTTTGGTAGGACTTCTATTTTGTGAGATCGTATGTGCTCAACGTTTCTGACTTTTGATTGACAACTTTAGGGATATCATTGTGGCGAATCTGATTTCGTGCTGAAATGAATCTGATTGGCTTTGATCTTAACACGGGGAATAAAGTTAGTGAAAAGTGGAACTGACGAGATCTTTTAGAAAAAAATTCTTGAGATAAATTCACCTTCCTGGCGAGATGTTTAAAAAAATATGAAATACACACCAGACATTCTCAGAAACCTCGAAGGAACTTTTATTCCCGGGTAAAAATCTCAGAAAAGAAATCTCAAGTAATTAAAATTTTTCTTTACGAAAGGCTTCAAGTCCGTAGAGACATCCATTATAAAAATGTTTTTAGGATTCCCTACAAATAAGGACAATTTTAGACTGCGTTTTAGATAAATTCATAATTTGAAAGGCCTTCACCTATGCGGACTGCGAGAAGAGGATTTGGAACCTATGGGCTGCAGCTATTCGGTCCTGCTCTGGAGATGTGATGGATGTCTTCGTGATTTATGCTATCCTGGGCAACATTTTTAGCTTATAAAGCTGTTGTTGTCTTTTTACAGCAATCGCGAGGTTGCTATTCAGCGTTAACTTCATCATAAATATAACACACACAATACAACGGTAGCCGACGTTTCGGAAGTATCGCATTGTTCAGAGCATGGAAGGTACACTAATATGTAATTTACTAGGTCAAACGCTTCAGCAACGCAAACAGAAAGATGAAAATCTGTACAATAATTACACGATCACCGGTTTCTCGAAAAACCCACCGTTTTCATCTGCTTTCCACCAAGGAAGAACAGCGGCTTATAGTCGCGTGTGGTTGATTGCTGCACCACCCCACATCGAAATCAGTTCTGAGATACGAGGCTAGATCACGCGTTATCTCAGGGCATTATTTCCTGCTATTCATTCTCGGATTTTTGGAATTTATCCAAAAAGCCTCGAGAAGCTTGCCCGCTGGAGTTTTGGCATATTGTGCGTTGATAGCAATTTTTACATCAAAATCTTCTCCGCAATGTTTTTGCACCCTATGGGCGCCTAGTGGCGTGCCTTGTTTTGATTTTCGTTTGCCATCTAGATGTTCTTTTATGCGGATACAAAAAAGTCTGCGTCTGCCCATTTCGCCGATATATTCGTCAATCAGGTGTGTCGTACCTAAACTCATGCAGTCACCATCTCCACCGTAAGAGCAAATTACGCAATTTGGTGTTTCACTTAGGACTTAGACTGTTACACATAGGACTGTTTCACAAAGGACCTTTATGTATCCGCATAAAAGAGCACCTAAATGGCAAACGAAAGTTAAAACAAGGCACTCCACTAGGCAGGCATACTTACTTACTTGGATACTAGGACGGTCGTCCGTCTTCACGAGCTGCACGGTCACCAACACATATGCCATTCGTTCCTTTCGCAATAGTAGTCCATGGTGGTGGTCTCGTTAGAGCATGGTTGCGCTTGCGAGTCTCACACCGTGATCTGTAAAACAACTGCAGCTGCGAATACAGCTGACTAACTTTGTTTACGAACAAGTCCGCCCAACGTGTAGACGGTCGTCTAAGGGTACGTTTGCATTCTCTTGTAGTCCACTCTACTGTTCTTTTCGCCCATCTGTCGCCTGTTCTTCTCATTATGTATCCGGTCCATCTAAGTTTCGCTGTCGTTGTATATTTTCCTGCATCTCGAAGATGTGACAGATTTCGAAGGTCAGAACTTCGCATTCCGGTTAGGCATAGGATACAAAAACATAGTGGAGAAGATTTTGATTAAAAAAAAGTCGCTATCTTCGCACAGTATGCCAAAACTCCAGCGGGCAAGGTTCTCGAGGCTTTATGGATAAATTCCAAAAATCCGAAAATGAATAGCAGGAAAAAATGCCCTGAAATAACGCGTGATCTACCTTTGTATTTCAGAACTGATTTTTGTTGTGGGGTGGTGCAGTAATCAACCATATGCGACTCTAACCGGCTGTTCTTCCTTAGTAGAAGGCAGATAGAAAACGGTGGGTCCTTCGAGAAGCCGGTGATCGTGCATTTATTGTTCAGATTTTCATCATTCTGTTTGTGTTGTTGGACCGTTTGAGCTTGTAAATTTCATATTAGTGTACACTTTCAAGATCTGAAGAAGGCGATACTGCTGAAAGGTCAGCTACTGTTGTGCTGTATGTGTTATATTTGTAAGAAAGTAAAGGTGTGCTGAATAACAACATCGTGATTGCTGTAAAAAAGAGAACAGCAAATTTATATTCCAATGCCAAAGTTAATAGAAAGTCGATCTTGGAAGCTATTTTCAGTTAATTCATCAAATTTTAATTTGATTAGAATTAGCGCCCCTAAATTCTTATCTCGTGATGACAAAGTAAGGTGAAAGGGCTTGAATACACGGTGTTACCAGTCTTGAAGAATCGGCGAAAGTTTTCGACTTTTACGACGACCACAATTACTGGCATAGCTGAACTCTTAGGTAAGACTCTAGATAAAAGTTTGCAACTTTCTCATAAGTTTAGTAGCTTAGTAGTACAAGATGAATTATGTGCATTCAAATTCAAATTCTACAACTAAGAGGAGCATTTCGTCACGTTGCGACCATGAAAATGCTGCTGAAGGGAACAAATAGCAGTAAACAATTTTGCACATTGCAGAACAATTGTAACGACCGGGATAAAAGTCTTAATTTAGCCATGAGTTGGTAGCCTCATGAAATGTTTCGTGTTTGCGAGCTTGAGTTTCACTGGTACGATCGTTTTCTTTTCATGCAGTCATCCATCCATCCTCGTACTACATATGAATTGGTGGTAGGTGCACAGGAGAGAACACTGATTAAACAAACAAACAAAACAGATACACCAAGGCATATACGTTTTCTGTGAAGATAGGAAAAGGACTATCCAGAAATTTCAAAAAGAACTAGGTTTGATCACCGTTTGATGGTATTATTAATGAAGGGAAAATTTTCAAGCTGCAACCGAAGCCATACATTGAACACTGAATTAGCTCTGTTTATGCAATGCAGTTAAACAGAACGGATGGTGCACACAGCACTGTTGGTTGTACTAAATGCCACAGGCCAACCATATCCTTTATGCTCTTGAGATCGAAAAATTTGCACCAAACTGGTCTGAAAGAGTTAAAAACAGGGACTTTGTGCATAAGTAGGCTACTGAGGTCCGATGTGCACTGACATGCTTTTACGATATTATGAATAAAATCGTATTAGTGACGTACGTTCTAGGGATTTTTTCATAACTAAACGATCTGTACTTTATTTTTTGCTAAAGTCAATAAATCTAATTAAGATAGATGATTTGACGAGAACCAAAAACCACTTGAAGGATGTCCACTCAATGAGACCATACGTTTCTTTTTTTGTCCAAAGGAAGAAAACGCAGGAGCGCAATCGAATCCGATATGTGCACTCCAGTACGTGTACTTATATCGTCAATCATTGAGGTCAGTTTAAAACACTTTCAACCCTGATTAGGTTCTACTTAAAGTGGCTGACACTCATCGTCGAACGCTTCTATTCCGATTTCTTGCTAGTTTCTTAGTACACTCATTATAATTATTTGCCATGCTTCACAAGTAGAAAACGTTTCAGAAAGGTTATTTCTTATGCCTTTCAAACCATGAGGTATGCTAACCTCATTTCTAAACAGTAGAGATCCAAATGCCTTCAATGCTTAGGATTTTATTCCAGTGAAGAAATTTTTGAGGTTTTTGAAGCAGAAGTATTTTACACGATGCGTTTTCATATTTTTATGAATTTAACCAATCCACTTCAAGTATTGTTATTGCTGTCAAGTTCAGATAAAATTTATTGATAACCCAATCTTATTTTAGAAAGTTAACCTTAGCAATGTTGCCCCGGATTTTCCTACGATGAAGGCAGAGTACGGCATCATTGTTCTCTTGGCGGTTCGAATTCTCGCTACGACTACGGTAAGGATGAGCCCATTCATCTTAGCAGTCCTTTCGTCTCAGTATTTATTGCTCCGTCTTATTGGCCTAAGTTTGATTTAGACTAAAATTTTGGTGTTCCAATCCAATATGTATATATATATATATATGCATTGCTATCGTGGCCAATGTTGCATAAGTTGTTACACTTCTCCACAGATCATTTTGACGCAGAGGATCTGGTGACACTTCGCTCGGAAGCAGCATAGATATAGGTTTTTAGCCGCACAGATATAGGTTATAAAGAAGTTTAGCTGTCGGAATTTATGAATGCCTGGAGGGTGCATTATGTATTCGACGCCATTCGTAGAAGTGACTGGGTACGCATTTCGCTTATGTAGCGAATTGCGATGGTCTACTAATGCGTCAAGTAAGTGTATTTTTCTTTTCAGAAAAGCATGAAACTATTTTTCGAAACAGAAAGATAGAAGGGATAGTTCACAAGTGATGCCTGATTGATCCAGCGAGCACGTCTGTAGTGCAATGCAATCCTAACCACTGCTCCACACGTACCCACGTACTGCAATACTAGTATGAAGGCATAACGAACCCAAGTGTAGATGAAAATGTCGATGTAAATGGCGCTCCACCTGTTCACAAAGTCAGGTATTCGTTGACAAAAAAAAGGCTTGGCTCAAAAAGGCTCACGCACAAAAAGTGCGTTTATAAGAAACACGTTTCTAACAGCGACCAGGAACAGAGCAGAGAGAGGAGTCCTGGAACTTGGCACGATGTAAGTGCAGCTATATCACGCTGCTTAAGAATGGCCGATCTAGAGAATTCGGTTAGAATAGTCGAAATACCATCGACCACTCTAAAAAGCCAACTTGTTCGCAACCGCCTGTGTGACCGTCTTTGAACAATGCAAAATTGTGTAATTTGCCCCAAAGGTAGAGAAGGTGATTGCATGAGTTCGGGTACAGTTTATCTGATTTCTTGTGAAACGTGCAGAGAAGAATACATTTGCGAAATGGGTAGACCACTATGCGTCCGTATAAAAGAACACCTAGTCGGTAAACTCGAATTTAGACCAAGTACCCCACTGAGCACGCGTAGGACAAAAAGACATAACGGGGAAAATTTTAAAGTAGAAGTGAGGATCCTCGCACAGAAGTCGAAAACACAAGCGCGTAAAATACTTGAAGCATTCTGGATTAATTCCAAGAATCCGAAAATGAACCACAGGAAGGAATGTCTCATTATCACTCGTGATTTCGGGCAGTATTTAATACTACTGTTTTGATGTGAGAGGCACACTACTCTTCCATGTAAACTCTGTGCGGTTGGTCCTCACGTGGCATATTGAGTGGAAGTCTCATAGAAAGCAGTGAGTATGCGAAGAAAAAATTTTGTGTTAAATGTGATTTGAATCTTGGTTTAGCATTTTCTGTTTTTGGTTATGGAGATGTTTGGCCAGTTAGATTGCTGTCAACTTCACCTTTTCGTGCTCTGAGGAAAGCGAAATCCTCCAAAACCCAGTAACTAAAGAAATAAAGTAACACCTTGTGCTTGGTGAACAAGAATATAAAGAACTATACAGAAAAAAGAGTTACGCGTAAGCTTGCAATGATGAAGTGAACGAATTGAGAAAGGTAAAGAACATTCAAATTCGTGTGTGCTTTATCGACTGCACAGTTCCTTGGTGCTGAAACCATGGAAGGTTTGACACCAGTTAAGGCAATTAAACTATCATAACTAAGAGGCACCCAGCATGTAAACTTACGTTAGTAATCGAATGACCAAAAGTTGGCGCAAACGCCACGATACGGTAGATCAGACAGGCTTTCTGGCTAAGATTTAGCCAAGAATGAGAGTTAATCAGTATTTCGATGTATAACACTTTTACAGATAATTTTATAAGATATAACTCAGCTCAAGACATTTGGTCATTTCTAGCACTTATTTCATTCCGTTTGTTGTGTCCTATTCCTCTTCCAATGATCAACAGATGGTCTTCCTCATGTTGGAGCAGTGACGTTGCGTGTTTTATCAAAGGACTTCTTAAGCGACTACATTTTATGCATCCATTACAGATTATGTGAATGTTTATTAATAACCTTACTTCTTACAGTCGTCATATATTTTTAGCTCAATTTCATTTTAGTGCATCGACTTCAAGCGTCACAAGAATGTGTTCTTGAGACTGCTCAGAATGTTAACTTTCAAAATATTTTCAGGAGAGAAGAAGAAAACATGATCTTGATAGTCCCTACTTCGATTTTTACGAATTTTCTCCCGCGATTTATTAATATGGGAGGGTGCGACAGTGGTAGTGATGCCGATCATAAGGAATACGGCGATGGTTCTATCCTGCTGTGGGTGTTCACCAACCTTTTTAACCTTCCGAGCCGGGAAACTGGTGCCAACTTTTCGGAGAAGAGTTCACACTCTGTAATCCAAGTAGAAGTGGTCTAGACGAGCTACTTAGCGAGTCCAGGAAAAACTAACTTGACCACCATTGAACGGGATTCAAGATCGAAGAGAAATCCTTAAGCAACAGCTGAAGGCATACGTGGAAACTTGGAAGACCTTGGTGGATGATGGAGGCTACAAAATGCATCGAATTAGGGAAGTGGTGGGATTTGCATTGTAGATGTGAAAACAGGGATCGTATGAAAAGTGTAAAAAATTCTACTATACACGTGCTTTTAATTGTGTTTTGGTTTTTAATGGTCTTTTTAAGGCTCAAGATGAGTTGAAGATGAAGAATTTAACACAACAACTAGAAGCCATGTCGCTGAGCAAGGAGGATTACGAGAAAATCACGGATGTTCATCTGAACTGGTATCATTTCTCACTGAAAGCAATCATGTCACAGATGGCTAAAGAACTCCTTCACAAAAGTGATAGCGGTAGGTGTTCTGCTGGGGATTTTCAATGAATTTCTGAATCTGAGTGAATCTGGAGACAAATCGCTTTGATAAGATCATCTATTTGTTGCCTTACAGTTTTCTACCAAAACCCTTCCACGATCTTAATGTAGAATTCAATGCTCCTTGATATGATACTTATTACTTGAACGGCACGTCTTCACTGGTGGTGGGGGCCCTAGCATAATCACCATTTTTTGGAGATTTGCTGGCTAAACCGTTGTAGTTCTCTGGAATCCCGACGTCAGCCGAGCCAAAGTCTGCCTCAGGTCTTCACCACCACAGGCCACCGCAGCACTTTTTGATCAGAGGGAGATTTGCCACCATGCGATTTTGATACCAGAACGGTGGTAGATCCTGATAATGGCTTACCCTTAGCTAGGCCTCCCGATGAAAACGCCAGACTCCTTTTCAACTTGGGACACCCTACCGGGGAGACGAATCCCCCCTCTGTACATCGCAGTCCGAAACCCAGGAACAGCTTCTAGCCACGATGAGGCGGTAAGCCGTTGGGAGGATTCAATGCTCCATTCACTAAAATTGTAACTGGACGCAAATACGGTGAACGTAGTAAGTGAATCCAGTAGAATCGATCACTATAATATAATAAATATTTAATGGTTATCGATTTTAGTGTAGATCAAGGAGGTTAATGATTTCAGCGTAAACCTTAACCCTCTAAGGATAACTCTCTAAGAACTCGTACTTCTCAGTAACCGAGTCTTAGAGAGTGGTAAGGGGGATTAGAAATGTGTTCTATCACGGCAAATCTTAACATTAACATCCACGACCGACTTTCTATTAACCTCGGCATTGATCAAGTAATTCTTTGTATTCTTGTTGAGCAAACGCGAGGTGTTATTATTATTCTTTATTCACAAGTAAGCTGACGTTTCGGCGAACTTCGCCTTCTTCAGAGCCGCTTTCTATGAGGCTTCCACTGAATATGTCTAGTGGAGACCAACCGCACAGAACTCACATGGAATCGTAATGTCGTTTGTTGTAAGTATCTAGGCTAATTGGTGGATAGCAGCCGCACAGAGGACATAGGCGAGGACTGTGCCCGCGTCAGGTCATTGGATTAGCCTGAGATATGGGGCCAGGTCACGCGTGATGACTAGAAATGTGTTCTATCACGGCAAATCTTAACATTAACACTTTGAACATTCGATTCTCGAGTGGTGCTCGTGCATCATAATCTCAAATGATTTGGTCCGGTTATACCTATTAAGTTGGAAATATATTAAGATCATAATAGACTTTTTTAAATCGTAAACGTTTACGATTACGACTAAAAAGATGTGGATCAATACCGGCTTTGACAATATTCGTCGTTCACGCGCCAACATCATACTATGACGAAGAAGAAGTCGAAGAGTTCTACAT
>MQTX01000109.1:596829-635338 GCA_009735665.1 Angiostrongylus cantonensis | reverse complement strand
GAGCGGCTCTCTGAGTTTATCATGGCGACCAAAACCATCCATGGAAACTCGCAATTCCAGAAACCTCATCCTCAACGCTGAACGTAAGAATTTTTTCAATGGAGAGTGCTATAAAGAAACAGACAACATCATAGTAAGTAGAAAGCTTTGCCTAGTCGATGTCGCTGTTGTCCAAAATTCTACTCGGGATCAGGCCACCGTCTCCTTCGTGCAAGATACTATTTCTCGCAGAAAAGAGAAAAAGCCGATAAATTTAAAAACCGAGGTCCCAAAACCACCACAAACTGGGACTTATTCAACTCATTAGTCCTCTGTTGGGAACCGTTGTCGACAACATCGACGAGGAATACGATCGGCTCATTCAACATCTTTATGCTAGCGCTATGAAAGCTGAGAGTTCGAAGGTCACCAAGAGACGTCCGTCTCCAGAAACTCTCCAATGCAGATAGGCGATAGAAGAAGATCTTAAAGATAGAAGAGCAGGAGTAATGGCCGAAGCTGCAGAGGCTGGGAAAACTATTCGCAAAGCCCGCCGAAGTTTCGCCAATTACAAGATTAAGATGATTGCACTCCGAAGCCCAGACGGAACCATAATAGCGTCCAGAAAAGCAATGGAGAAAATCATCCACGAATACTACTCAGATATCATCGATAGCCACGTCCACCTCTTGTCTTATGAAATAAAAGAGGATGTATATGCTGTTCCACCGGTTCTCCCTTCAGAAATCCGACATGCCATTTCGTCGGTGAAAAATCGAACAGCACCAGATCCTGACAAGATAAGATCGGAATATCTGAAGAACCTGCCTGAATGCAAGGTCCCTATTCAGTGGAAGACCAGCAAGACCGTGTTATTGTTCAGGAAGGGCGACCTACACGATATAGGCAACTATCGCCCAATCTGTTTGTTGTCTGTTGTCTACAAGCTTTTCACTAGAGTCATTTTAAACAGGATTGACAGAACACTGGACGAAGAACAGCGATGTGAGCAATCAGGCTTTCGAAAAGGATTTAGTACGATGGACCACATCCATACCATAGCAAGGACTCATTGAAGTATCGCGAGAGTACAAAAGACCATTATGTCTCACTTTCATCGACTAACAGAAGACCTTTCGTTCAATATTGAGATAAAAGCAGTCATGGAAGCCCTTGGTAGTCAAGGAGTCCTTACTCAGTACGTAAAGATTTTTCGTGAGCTGTACAAAAATTTCACAACCAAAATTTCTCCATTCTACAACGATATTAACGTTGACGTCAAAAGAAGAGTTAGGCAGGGCGATACAATCTCGCCAAAAATATTTACCGCCACCCTCCAGAACGTCATTCCGACATTTGAATGAGATAATATAAGAGTGAAAAACGTTGGGCGGCAGATACATCACCTTCGCTTTGTTGATGATGTCGTCCTTATAACACTATACATTAGCCAACCGGAACGTATGCTTGTGGACTTTTGAGGGCGTTATCGAAGGCGCAGTCGAAAGGACGATGCTAGGAGTATCTCGTTTCACATAAGGGATAGGATCCGAAGCTCCACCTGCGTCAACGATCAAAAATCAATGATGCCGTTCTACACGCCAAACAGTCGAAGATAAGGTGGGCCGGACACGTAGTGCGTATGAATGATAACCGATGGACAAGAGCCGTTAGTGACTGGATTCCTCGAGATGTCAAGCGTACTTCAGGAAAACCACCGACCCGATGGTCAGAGTTCTTCACGAAGAGCTTGGAAGAATGATAAGATGCTCGACGAGTCCCTAAAGCGAAAGCAGAACCCATTGGGCTACTCTTGCACGCGACAGGGAAAAAATGGAGGATTTACTGGCATCCGCTCTAATCACTCGACGATCAACAAGGCTACAGGTGAAAAAAAAAGATAAAGCTCTCGGCGTTGATTAATCCCTGAAGGATGCGCCATGCATTCGACTACATTAAGTATCGTGAGAGGTGATTGAATGCATATCTTGTCTTTACAATGACTCGCGGTGGCCAGCTGATGTATCGAGCCAGTGCTGCCATCCTCCCAGACAAGTCTGGTACCAATTTGCCGACCACACGCGCCCAACTACAGGTTGTAGAGGTGATAATAAACTTCGTTTCAGCGACTATAAAATCTAAATGGAGTTTCAAATGTCTAACTTGTTATTCACTGTCTATCGTTTTTTATGACAGGGTCAACCACAATAATGATGAGATGTTTGCAAAATGTGGAACTCCAGACATGCATCGAATCCGCATTACCCTTTCCTGGAGCTCACGTGTTATCCACTGCACCAACCGAGGCATCTGCTTTGCCTTTCCTTTCAACCAGTTTTTTTTTTACCATAACGATCATCTCTAACTGGTGCTATCAGCAATCATTCGCCAACGGGAGTGATCTTGGGAGCATAATTCGGCACTGAGCCTGCTTAAGTTGAAGCTGCTACTGAAATGACGATATTTTAACCGTTTTACTTACTTTCTACTTTTATTACAAAGTATTGTGTAAAATTCAACCACAATAATGCTAAAATATTTGTTAAACTCAGACCCAACACCAGACTCGAAACCACAGTTATCCTTTCCGGAGCTCACGTGTTGCCCATTGCGCCACAAATACCCTTGCTTCTGGCGTTGTTCCGATTCTTTAAAATTCCTTAACAGGAGCAGTACAACAAGCAGCTCTTACTATTGGTTTTTAAACTGTTTATCTTTTTTATCTTTTTAACACAATCGTAGCTGACGTTTCGGCAGAATCGCCTTCTTCAGAGCCTGGAAGAGTACACCAACACGCAACTTACTAGGTCGAACACTTCAACAGCACAAACGAAAGATGAAAATCTGAGAGATAATTACAAGACTTGTCTTGCTTTTCGTTTGCCATCTAGGTGTTCTTTTATGCGGGTGCATAAAGATCTGCCTGTTTCGCCAATATATTCGTCTCCGAAAATACCATAAGAGATTAGGTATATCGCACCTGAACTCGCGACGCAGATTTTTGTACGTATTTTTTCTTGATGAGCTTACACGAGGTTGATTGTCGAGGCAGATTTTCAATTATCGTTACCGATTCCTCTAGATCTGCCCTTCTTAAGCATCGCTTCATCGCTGGACCAACGCGCAAACTCCTCGAGGCATTTTGGATAGACGCCAAAAACCCTACAATGAATAGCAGGAAGGAATATCCCGAGATCACGCGTGACCTCGCCCCTTACCTTCGCATCGATCGTTAACGGAGGGTGCCCATTGTAGGATTTTTGGCATTTATCCAAAAAGAGGAGTTTGCGCGATGGTGTTTTAGTTTCCCGTATTAGTGTACCCTTCCAGGCTCTGAAGAAGGCGAATCTGCCGAAACGCCAGCTACTAATAAATTGTACATCAGTATACTCTTCCAGGCTCTGAAAAAGGCGATGCTGCCGAAACATCAGCTACTGTTGTATTGTATTGTGTGTTTTTCTATGGAAGTAAATGTATGCTGTATAACAACCTCGCGATTGCTGAACAAGAAAACAACGCATTGAATTCGTCAACTTACTAGTCTGCCGCTGAGAAGATGGCGTTTCTCGATGACATTAACGAGGAATACGATCGGCTCATCTAACTTCTTCACGCTAACGCTATGAAATCGGAGAAGTCAAAAGTCACCATGAGACGTCTGTTTCCACAAATATTCGAGTTGATACGCCAGCGTGGAATCGCACGAGCTGCAGGCAACTGCGAACTAACGTCTGAACGTACGAAACAATGCAGACAGGCGATAAAAGAAGGTCATAAAAAAAGAAGAGTAGCAGTAATGGTAAAAGGGTGGGTGGAAAAAGCAATCGCAAAGCCCACATAAGCTTCGCTAATTGCAAAACCAAGGTGATTGTCCTCCGACACCGAGACAGAATAGTTGCAGCTTCGAGAACGCCAATGGAAAGAATAATTCACGACTATTGCTCAGATCTCTTCAATAGTCACGTAGTCTTCTACAAATATTAACCAAAGGAGAAAGGATATGACTTACCACCGATTTCCTTTCTGGAATCAGACATGCTATTTTCTCAGTGAAGAATCGAGCAGCACCAGGTCTGGACAGGATAAGATCTGAACATCCGAAGAACCTTCCACCTGTCTTCATAAACACTCTGGCTCTGCTCTTAGCACGTTACCTGTCTGAATGCAAGGTCTCTTATCAATGAAACACCAGCAAAACCGTGCTATTGCTCAAGAATGGTGACCTCCTCGATATCAATGGGAGTGTTGAGAAGAGGAGAGATGGTCTGTTTTTTTTGCAGTGCTGTTGTGAAAGTAGACAGTTAGAGTTTTTATGTAGAATGGATCCAATTTTGGATCGAAGAAAGTCGACAAAATAGCATAGGCTTGTATAGATGCTGTCGAACAATTTTTTTGTTTTCGGCAAAGACTAGAACCAAGTGTGTCTATGTTTTCAACAGATCCCTGTAAGCTAACTACGATTTGAACCCATGTATCACCTTGTCTGAAACTTTCTCAAACTATTTCAGCTCATTCTTTACCATTATAGGCACTGTAGTACTATGTACTATGTACTATGTACTATCTGTCTACTATCTGTACTATGGTATAGGTGTGACAATTTGTTTTCGGCAAAGACTAGAACCAAGTGTGTCTATGTTTTCAACAGATCCCTGTAAGCTAACTACGATTTGAACCCATGTATCACCTTGTCTGAAACTTTCTCAAACTATTTCAGCTCATTCTTTACCACTATAGGCACTGTAGTACTATGTACTATGTACTATGTACTATGTACTATCTGTACTATGGTATAGGTGTGACAATTTCCATTGCTGATAAAAGTAGGGTGATTGAAAATAATGCCTCATCAATATCTCGCGACGGTACCTTTTTCCGCGTTCGCATGTGTTTTTTGGTCTCCTCTAGGGCGATGACGTCAGTTTGGTATGACCTATAGTCCAAAGAAAATTGTGAAGATCGCCGTTTGTAGAAGGAGTACTGATCCTGACGTTCTACGTTTTACAGCAAAGAGCATTTTCTACGGTAAACCGTAGGCTAGTTAATTTGATCCGATTCTAGTCATATTCTATGCAAAACGAAGATTGATCATCTCTCAACAGTAGTCTCATCTTATGCTGCTACGTTGTAAACGGCAATTCATTGTGTTCGAAGTTCTGAAGCTGTCTCATTGCAAAACGAACTATTTGCTTTTCTTTCTTAGAATACTAAGTCAGACCTATTTGAAGTCCTCTCATCCTAATCGCAAGCAGTCGTTATCCCTCCTTACGATAAGGTTGCGGTTAATACCGTCGTAATTCACGCTAAATCGGCATCATTCTACACTTAGTTTGACCTTCAGATGAAAATACAGGTGCAGAGAAGCTCTTGTAGCTACCTTTAATTGGTAGATGGCTAAAAGATATCAAGAGCTTTTCAATTTCCAAGAAGTTTAACGATAAATGGAGAAAAAAACTGAAGACATGTGCTCTGCTTTCTTCCGCCTTACCATAGAGTGAGAAATAAAAAAGGAGTTCATAAGAGGTTCCTTCAAGACTATGGTGATTTCACTAGTGTCAACTGTACATTTAGGGAGAGCAGCGAGGAAGCTCCGTCATTCGCGCAGGAACCGGCCGGATTTGTCTCTTCGTTCAGAATCAGAAGAAGGATGGAAATTGAAAACAATTCTGATGCACAAAACATGTCATCAAGCACCGTCAGTAATAACCGAAAAAAGGAAATAATGGGTAGGATTCTATGTGAGCTAAACTCGGACACCAAGCGCCCAGAGGTTGTTACCTTTAACATTTTACTTTCCACAGTGTAATGAAGGTAAACGACGAATTTCAGGTGACCGAACGAAAATCTTTGCCACCTCTTATGTCTCCATCTCCGACGAGTCCAATTCACAGGATGTCGAAGTTGTTGACATCACTGTTTGCAAAGGAGCGCAAAGTCGACTTGCGAAGAAAGTGGTCGGCCACATATAATAAAATGATCGAGCTTTCAAAAGTTCTCGAGAAAAACGAAGAGTTGCCAGGAGCACGAGTGTTTAGCACACGCGTGTATGATCTGGTCTTGGACAATGTCAAGAATACATCGGCAAAACATGTTCAGGTCTGAAACCACATTGTATCAGCCATAGAGTGATTTGTAAAAGCAATCAAGAGCTGTCGCTTGGGTAACTTTTCATTGTTAGATCTAATAAGTTAACAGTGATGTTGCACAGAGAGTTGTTAATACCACATTTATTAAACAGTTGGGGGCGAGCATAGAAATGATTGTACTAACATTAAGTGTAATCGGTGAAATAGTGGCTAACCTTCTAAACAATAAGGCTGCTATCCTTCCAGACAAGTCTGCTACTACCAATTTGCCGACCTCGGAGGGATGGAAGGCTTGTTGGGCCATGGGCGCATTCCACGTGGGCGTCACATTGGCGTCTCCGACCACTGCGCTACATGCGCCTTTATCTTTTTTAGCAGTTTTTAAAACTACCCGATTAACAATCATTTATCATAAATGTAATAAAAATGTTAGGTTTTTATATCGATAGGAGGAGTGGAGAACGTAGTGATCATACAAGGTGCCCTGCAACAGGAAACGCACATTTCGCTAGTTTTACCACGCCTGGGAAAATGAGGCTTCTTATTCTTCTGGGATCTGCGAACTGGTAGCAGGCTGGCCTGGAAAAATTTTTCATCGATCCATCAAAGATGGCGACTGCCTCTACATTGAAGACACGCTAACTGTACTAGTGCTCTCTCACATCTTCAGAAGAAATCAATTCGACCACTTTTCAGCAACAGTTATGACGCTGATAGGGTCGTCAAATGGCTGGTGAACCCGGGGTATGCTCCAAGAACTTCGTGAATGACTAGTGTGAAATAGCAAGCCTAATAAACGAAGTGTTGGAAATCGTAAAATGAATGGTACAGAAAATATTATACTTAAAAGTTGTTCAAATGACAGCTCACCGTTCTTTTACGAATCACCTTATTTCTCGACGGTATGAGATATTAATAACATGGTGTAGGTTCGCTACGTATCCAACAGTTTGCTAATTTTTTCTTCACTATCGTCTTTTTTTTGTATTAACGAAATTGCTGCTCGATTTTCTCACTTCGGATCCGGTCTGGATCATTTGTTTCGAAATATAACAAAAATGGATTAATCAACGACCGATTCGCAATAGATGTTTACGCTAATCAAAGCGCTTTGAATATGGCGGGAAAGAAGAAATTTGAAATTTGGTCAAGTTCATGGTTCAGTTTGGAACATTTTGCACTTCGTCTTTGCCGAACATTAAACGCTTTGCGTAGGACCTACACACGAAGAATGTGGATTAATTTTTTGACTCAAAGCAGAAGAAGTTGCAAAGTCTCTCTGTGCTGTGTGTATGACATGTTATAAGGACTGTTGGCTACATGAAACTTTCAGGTGGACATGCCACCTTTTCTTAAAAAAGTATTCGATCTCGTGAACTCCTTCAAAGGAGGGCCGTCTTCTCGAATTCTCAGCCCTAGGATTGCTCCTGTGGTTCCACAAATACGTCCTCATAAAGGTGTCCTCTCTCCATCAGTATTTCCTTTCTACAACGACGAAAGAGAGGAACAAATACTACCTATTCCTAAGGTATGTGTTCTATCACTTTGCAGGAACAACTTCTTTAGCGCAGAGCGCTGTTTCACAGTTTTTAAAATTAAAGTACAAGTCTAAATTATCATATGACTACTGGAATGCGTGCGATTTCATGATGAGAAAATATTGATCGAAAAAGTTTGTGATTCTTATTCTTCAGCTGAGTATTTACTAAATAATAACAGTTTGAAAATGATGTCACCAGCATTTCTTATTTAAAATTCACACCTAATTATAAATACTTTGCGAAAAATTTTGATTCAAATGCTCATATAGTTGGTATATAACCAGGATTCTTTGGAATCATTTCGGGTTTTCGGAAAGAACCTTAGTGCCAAGCGGGACAGTTTGATGTTGAGATACTTGGCTAAACCGTCTTCACATTACTTTGCTGTACTTCGGTTTCAAATTATGAGCTCATCTATGTTTTATTTCGTAGAGACCGGTGCATTGTGAAGACGATGTTCGTCCTGGATCAGATGGGGTCTAAGGGTGAAAAATTTCGGCAGCGATAAAAAGCTAAAGGATAAAGCTCAACATTAAATTAAAAGAATCCGCTTTTTGAACAAGAGATGCTTCATGAAACGATGTCGGCAAAGAGGGACTGTTAAAAACGTGGCTACCTCTGTATATAGAATGTCGAAAATTTACTGAGCTGATAAGCCCCTACATAAAGCGTCATTTGCTTTCATGAAGCATCTCTTGTTCAAAAAGCGGATTCTTTTTAATTTAAGGTTGAGTAGAGGTAAGCAATAGTAATTATTTTTTATTTGCAACCTGTTTTTTTTCAAAGAAATAGTCAACAAATTGAAAGCAATTCCATTGTGATTTAATTTATAGTTCAGCTTCAGCTTAAAGGGTTCGACGTCAATTTGCGCTCCTTAGATCAATCTCGCTGACGGGTGACTGCTGATATCACCACAAATCGAAATGCGGGTGAGAGATGGGCAGAACGAGGGACCTAGATGGTGTGGTGTTGAATGCGTTAGCACCTCGAAACTGTATTAGCTTGTTCGATCCCGGCCACAGAAACCTGGGATTCGGAGTTTTGTAGATATCTCAGCATCATTATGGCAAAAAATAATGTTCTCACAAAGTATTGCTTAGACGGAAATTCTGTGAGATTGACGAAAAAGAAACTGAAAAAAGGTTTAAAATTTTAGTTTTCTTATATAAATAATTCTGCGAGAGACTGGCAAGCTACCTGTGAGTATACCTAGCCCCCACGTTTAGAGCCCAGCAAGCTATACGTGGGTATCAAAATGATAAACACAGTAAAAAAAAACGGGCCTCATTTCCCTGACCCCGAAAGAGCCCCAATTTCGAAGCGTTGGGAAGGACGAGTACGGAGAGGCTGTTAAAACCTCAGGGCCAATGGAAGCTGCCTGGATCAAGAACTGTGGTGACGATCTGTATCTACAATGGACGTACAATTGCATCCGAGTCCTCGAAAGAAGACTTGCTCATACAAGCAGAAAGGTTAAGGTAAGATATCGTTGGCTAGGCAAAGACTAGACGACGCCACCCATTCAAAGCCGCCTATGACATCGGAGGAGAAATGTTCCTCGGAACATGCGACAGTAGAGGCGTAGGCGGTGTCGGCGTTCTCGTCAACACTAGTTTGTCCATGAACATCGATTCATTCGAGCAGCCTACATCCCGAATCGGAAGTTTACGATTAAAAAGATGTGGATCAATACCGGCTTTGACAATCTTGGCAATCACGCGCCGAAATCAAACTATAACGAAGAAGAAATCGAACCGTTCTTCATCACCTGTATCACCTGTCACATGTAGTCCCGTTGATCGTCGAGTGACTCGACCAGGTGCCAGTAAATCCTCCATATTTTCTGTCGCGAGCAAGAGTAGCTCAGTGGGTTCTGCTCGCTTTAAGGACTCGTCGAGCCTCATATCTTTCTTCTAGGTTTTTCGCGAAGAACTCCGACCATCGGGCTGGTGGTTTTCCTGCACTACGCTTGACATCCCGAGGAATCCAGTCAATAACGGCTCTTGTCCATCGGTTATCATTCTTACGCACTACGTGTCAGGCCCACCTTATCTTCGACTGTTTGGCGTGTAGAACGGCATCATTGAGATTTGATCGTTGACGCAGGTGGAGCTTCGGATCCTATCCTTTACTTATGTGAAACGAGATACTCCTAGCATCGTCCTTTCGACTGCGCCTTCGATAACGTCCTCTTTCATTTTACTTAGGTAGCGATCAGGTTTCTGACGCATACGTTAGGGCAAGAAGAACAGTTGAGTCAAAAAGGTGCGCACGAGTCGGGTGTTCTTTGTTCTCTTCACCATCCTCGATGCTCTTCAAAGCTCTCCAAGCTACTCGTTTTCTTCTGCTCAGCTCTGGAGCTAAGTCGTTCATCACATTGATTTCCCGACCTAGATAAACATAACTGAAGCATTCGGAGATATTCTTTTTGTTTAGCGTGAATGGGGCAAACGAAACCAATCCGTTCTTTATGAACATCGTTTTCTTGAGATTTAGTCGAAGATCAATCTTTCCACACGCTTTATGAAAGTTCGCAAGCATACGTTCCGCTTGGCTAATGTCTGGTGTTATAAAGACGAAATCATCAGCAAAGCGAAGCTGATGAATCTGCCTACAATCGGTTTTCACTCCGTTATTATCCCATTCCAATGTTCGCATGACGTTCTGGAAGGTGGCGGCAAATAATTACTCGTTTTCTTCTGCTCAGCTCTGGAGCTAAGTCGTTCATCACATTGATTTCCCGACCTAGATAAACATAACTGAAGCATTCGGAGATATTCTTTTTGTTTCGCTATTATTGTTCCGTCTGGGCTTCGGAGTGCAATCATCTTAATCTTGTAATTGGCGAAACTTCGGCGGGCTTTGCGAATAGTTTTCCTAGCCTCTGCAGCTTCGGCCATTACTCCTGCTCTTCTATCTTTAAGATCTTCTTCTATCGCCTATCTGCATTGTATCACAGGCTCGGACGTTAGTTATCGGTTGCCTACAGCTTGTGCGAGTCCACGCTGGCGTATTAGCTCGAGAGTTTCTGGAGACAGACCTCTCTTGGTGGCCTGCGAGCTCTCAGCTTTCATGGCGCTAACGTGAAGATGTTGAATGAGCCGATCGTATTCCTCATCGATGTTGTCGACAACGGCATCTTCCCAACAGCCGACTAATGCGTTGAATAAGTCTCAGTTTGTGGTGGTTCTGGGACATCGGTTTTTAAATTTAGCGGCTTTTTCTCCTTTGCGCGAAAAGTGAAATTTTGCACGAAGGAGACGGTGGTCTGATTTCGTATAGAATTTTGAGACAACAGCGACATCGGTTAGGCAAGACTTTCTGTTTACTATGATGTGGTTTATTCTGTTATGGTAAGCTCCGTTGGGAGATTTCCACATCCAGCGTTGGGAGTGAGGCATCTGGATTTGCAAGTTACCTTGGATGGTCTAGGTCGCCATGATAAACTCAGAAAGCCGCTCACCCTTTTTTGAAATCTCCAATGATTGCCTTGAAGAATGTGTGGTCTTCTCTGTAGAACTTCTCCAAGTCCATGTGGCTTCGACTTCTTCGTCGTCATAGTTTGATGTTGGCGCGTAAACGACGAAGATTGTCAAAGTCGGTATTGATCCACATCTTTTTAATCGTAAACGTCCGATTCGGGATGTCAGCTGTTCGGATGAATCGATGTTCATGGACAAACTCGTGTTGACGAGAACGCCGACACCGCCTACTCCTATACTGTCGCATGTTCCGAAGAGCAGTTCTTCTCCGGTGTCGTAGACGGCGTTGAATGTATGGCGTCGTCTCGTCTCGGCCAGACTGATGGCGTCGTACAATATCATTCTTGCATGCATGACCAAGTCCTCTATCGAGGGTTCGGATGCAAGTGTACGTGCACTGAAGGTACAGATCGTCACCATAGTTCTTGATCCAGGCAGCTTCCATTGGCCCTGAAATTTTAGCAGCCTTTCCGTACTCGTCCTACCCAACGCTGCGAAATTGGGGGCTCTTTCGGAGTCAGCGGAATGAGACCCGTTTTGTTTCACTGTGTTTAGTATTTTGAAATTTACGTATAGCTTGCTGGGCTCTAAATCTGGAGGCTGGTTATACTCACGGGTAGCTTACCAATCTTTCCCAGAGTAGACATGGAGCTTGTTTGTTTGAGGCGAGTCCTAACCGCCTCCTGTACACTTCCTTGTCACTTGATTGCAGGCTTTTGGCATAGTTGATTTGTAGAATACAATCCGCGTAAAGCTAGAACGCACTCACACACGCACGCATTGATACGCCAAGCAAACACAAAGTATTTGTCAAATCGGTGCAGCAAAAATAGAGAGTCCATCTCCTGGATACACCTGCGTCTCAGGGAACCAAAGGTCGCTTTTGGCCGACGATTAACACTCTATCTGCCACCTTGGGGACGCGCCACGTAGTCTCTCGACTAACAGGCTTAAGATCCCTCATATGAGAGAGATCCGTGGACCGTTCTTCATGGACTTGAAAAAGTTTTACAGAGAAAACAACGCATTCTTCAAGGTCATCATTGGAGATTTCAATGCCAAAATTGGACCAAGAAGAACGCCTGAGGAATGTCATATTGGGACCCATGGATTAGAATGAAACGAAGATAATGAGCGGCTTTCTGAGTTTATCATGGCAACCAAGACCATCGAAGGTAACTCGCAATTCGAAAAGCCCCACACTCAAAGCTGGACGTGGGAGTCTCCCATTGGAGAGTGCCATAACGAAATAGTCTACATCATAGTTAACAGAAGGTTTTCCCTAACCGATTTCGCTTTTATCCTGAAATTCTTTACAGGATCAGACCACCGTCTCCTTCGCGCTATTCTCTATTTCTCGCCGAAAAGAAAAAAAGCCGACAAATTGAAAATCCGAAGTACCAAAACCACCACAAACTGGGAGTCACTCAATTCATTAGTCGGCTGTTGAAAGGATGCCGTTGTCGATAACATCGACAAGAAATACGATCGGCTCATTGAACATCATCACGTTAGCGCTATGAAAGCTGAGAGCTCGAAAGTAACCAAGGGACGTCTGTCTCAAGTAACTTTCGAGCTAATACGCCGACGTGGAATCGTACGAGCTGCGGGCAACCGCGAACTAACGTCCGAGCTTGCGAAACAGTGCAGACAGGCGATAAAAGACGATCTTAAAGAGAGAAGAGCAGCAGTAATGGTCGAAGCTGCAGAGGCTGGGAAAAGCATTCGCAAAGACCGCCGAAGCTTCAACAATTACATGACCAAGATGATTGCACTCCGACGCCCAGACGGAACAATAACAGCGTCCAGAAAGGCAATGGGAAAATTCATCCACGAATACTACTCAGATCTTTTCAATAGCCACGTCCACCTCTCGTCTTATGAAATAAAAGAGAATGGGTATGTTGTTCCACCGGTTCTTCCTTCTAAAATACATGACATTTTGTCAGTGAAAAATCGAACAGCGCCAGGTTCGGACAGGATAAAACCAGAACATCTGAATAACCTTCCGCCAGTCCTCGTAAACACACTGGTTTAGCTCTTCACCCGCTAGCTGTCCGAATGCAAAGTCCCTACTCATTGGAAAACCAGCAAGGACGTGCTATTGTTCAAAATGGGTGACCTACACGATATCGGCAACTTTCGCCTTATCGTCTTGCTGTTTGTCGTTTACAAACTTCTTATTTTAGTTATCCTAAACAGAATTGAGAGAACACTTAACCACAAACAGCCATGTGAGAAAGCAGGGTTTCGAAAAGTATTTAGTACGATGGACCACATTTATACCATAGCAAGGCTCATTGATGTATCGCGAGAGTACAAAGCCCGTTCTCTCTCACTTTCATCGGCTAACAGAAGACCTTTGGTTCAATATTGAGATAGAAGCAGTCATGGAAGCCCTTGGTAGTCAAGGAGTCCCTACTCAGTACGTGAAGATTTTTCGTGAGCTGTACAAAAATTTCACAACCAAAATTTCGCCAACCTACAACGATATTAGCGCTGACGTCAAAAGAGGAGTTAGGCAAGGCGTTACAATCACGTCAAAATTATTTGTAGCCACCCTCCAGAACGTCATGCAAACATTTGAATGGAATAGTATAGGAGTGAAAATCCCTGGTCGGCAGATACATCTCCTTCCCTTTGCTGATGATGTCGTCCTTATAACACCAGATATTAGCCAAGCGGAACGTATGCTTACGGTCTTTGATAAAGCGTGTGGAAATATTGGTCTTCGACTAAATCTCAAGAAAACGATGTTTATGAAGAACGGTTTGGTTTCGTTTGCCCCATTCACGCTCATCGAAACAAATACCTCCGAACGCTCCAGTTATGTCAATCTAGGACGGGAATTCAGTGTGATGAACGACTTAGCCCCAGAGCTGAGCAAAAGAAAACGAGCTGCTTGGGGAGCTTTCAAGAGGAACGAGGATGTTGTAAAGAGAACAAAGAACACCCGACTCCGTGCCTACCTTTTTGACTCAACGGTTCTTCCTGCTCTAACGTATGCATCAAAAGCCTGGTCGCTGCGTAAGCAGGATTGAAGATCACTCAGCGTTATCGAACGCGCAGTCGAGAGGACGATGCTAGAAGTATCCCGTTTCGCACAAATAAGGGATGTAATCCGAAGCTCCAACCTGCGTCAACGATCAAAAATCAAAGATGCCGTTCTATATGCAAAACAGTCGATTGTAGGGCGGGCCGGACACGTAATGCGTATGAATGACAACCGGTGGACAAGAGCCGTTAGTTACTGGACTCCTCGGGATGTCAAACGTACTGCAGGGATGCACCATCGACTTTATGTTCAGAATGTTTCACCTTTTATTTTCTGCCTACTAAAATTTTCACGGCAGGTTACTAAGCGAAATACAACCACAACGCTGCTGAGATATTTGCAAAACTCTGGACCGTAGGCGTCTATGGTGGGGAACGGACGCGCGGTTGTCCTTTCCGGGGAGTAACGCATTCACTACCACACCATGCGGGTCCTTCGTTTTGTCTGTGTCTCAGCTCGTTCTATCGATCTTTTTGCCTTCAGCAATCACCCGTCAAGAGGATTGATCTGAGGAGCCCACATCGGCATTGAAGCTAATTAAGCTGAGGCTGTAGTTGAAATCACAATGTTTTACCTTTTATTTTCTGCCTTCTACAATTTTCACAGCAGGTTACTAAGCGTTCTAAAATTCTTCAGAATTCAAGCCTACTATAAAATTGACTTCAGCCTGTGAATTCGTGCATTTTATGCAACCGTTATTAGTAAAATTGTCTTTGCTTATCAAAAATGTGTAGATTCTAGTTGTTTTTATTTCGGATAATAAAACTTATTCAGAGCAGAGATATGGCACTTAAAAGTGGCAGGTTGATATCTGCCGTTAGCTTTCGGGCAACCTAATGAATGGCTTTTTATTTTAGATGCTGGAAAAAGTTGGTCTTACCAAAAACGACAGAGAGGATGTGATCCAGACGATCATGGCGGTCTCAGGAGCACAGAAATCAGTTGAAAGGGTTTTGGCGGTGGGAAAAACTTTGAATTATTTTTTTGATTGGTATCAAATTATGGACAGTATAGTGTCGAAATCGAAGTAGGCTAACTGTATTGTAATCGAATTTGCCCTTCTTGATTACCAAATCTCCCAGGGTAGGAGAATAGGTCCCTGACTTGTGTTGGGCATTAAAATACTGACTTCATACATTGATGGTCTCCTCTAAGTCACTGTGAAGGCCATTTATCTGTTTAATCACCTGTACAATGCTACCAATATAGTCTGACGCTCCGCTCATCCCTAAGGAATTTATAAGCGCCTAACTTTATACGGCTGAAGCTTTACGCTTCATTCCCTAATATTTTTGAATGAGTGAAAAAACCATCTGATATCGTAAATAATCTATCGGCTGTTATACCAAAAGAGTTTGATAAAAGGAAAAAGGATTAAGCTCTCGGCGTTGATCAATCACTGAGGGATGCGTCATGCACTCGACTTCATTAAGTATCGTTAGAGGTGATTGAATGCATATCTGGCCTTGACAACGACTCGCGGTGGCCTGCCGATGTATCGAGCCAGTGCTGCTATCCACCCAGACAAGTCTGGTACCAATTTGCCGACCCCAGAGGGATGGAAGGCTTGGTGGGCCATGGGCGCATTTCACGTGCACGCTGCAGTGGCGCCTCCAACCACTGCGCCACACGCGCCTCAAAATAAAAGAGTTTGATAGTGGATTTTATAGGTGTTGAGAAACTTGGACTCATTTGCCTTAGGAAAAAAGCTGTTATCAGCAACCGAAAAGGTAAGTGGAGTCAATTTAAGCTTTACTGTTGCTTAACTTCTGTGTTGTTTTTTATATTGATAATAAAGCAAACTTATCCTAGTACGGATGCAACCTACCTTCTTTGAGTTTTCCAAACATTCAGTAGGCCTTTAGCATATAGGTTGCACTGCGAGGAGTAGAGTGTTAATTGACAATAAGGAAGTTCGTCGAGATCTCTGATGAAAAGTGTTGGACTTTGTCTGACAGTCTGTTAATCCTAATAGCAGTCGTTTTATTCTTCTATGATTTCTCGCCACATCTTGGTTTAGAAGCGTGTTTGTCGATTTGAAACATACACAATTCTTCGGCGGAATCAAGTGAATCAGAGAAACCAACTTTCACTACTGAAGCTCAGCACCCATATCGCAATCAAGAAGAGGTCACCTTTGATTATCGCTTTGGATTTTTCTAAGCGTCTCCTTCAGGACTCTAGCCAAATCATTTTCCCAATCAGCGAACTATGATTCAAATGGAAAATCTGGTTGCTCACACATTTCTTTTTGACTAAGCCATGAGTTAGATGTTTCGTGAGAGCTGGAAACTGTTGTCTGGTTTTGCCACTTACGATCCCTCTTAAGTTGTTGATGTTGCTACGCTGGTCTTATGTGGCATAAACGGTGAAGTTAGTCTTGTTCGAGCGTCACCTGTGTTTCTTTCAATTTGTTTTTGACTACTCAGCGTGCTTATTCAAATTCCACTGAGTCTTACTGAGGTGGCATACCAATCATTTTTCACTGCAGGTTGGCCTAACAGTATCACAGAGATTGTGATGGAATAAGGAATAATTTTTAACAAAGCCATCTATGAAAAGCCAGTTCTGATCGATGTTTTCGCACTCGGATGCGACCGTTCCTAACTTTAACATTTCAACGAACGTTGATGAGCCAAGAGCATTGTTTTCTTACCCGGCATTAATGGAATATAACTGTTCACCTTGTTTAGAATAATCATCCGCCCTTCAATCTTTATGCTTTCCTTTATTATGGTGTTGTGCTTTCCGTGCGTTTTTCTTATCTTCTTAAAAGTGTTTCCTATTAAATTAACTTTGTTTATTTTTATAGAAAAGCTTTTTACACTGTCCTAAATCTATGATTTGAAGATTGGGGAGCGCTTCGAGAAGCTGCAAAATTCTTTGTCAAATGTTCAAAAGAAGGAAATGGATAAAAGAGGCTTCACCTTCTTGGAACCGACACAGTTGAAAAAACTTTACAAAATGCCAGGTTGTCACACTTAACGATATTTTACTTTTCTTTCTAGATGACATCCGTTTTTTCGTTGATTTATCGAATAATTTGGATACCCACCATACCCACCACAGTGCTTCAACTCGTTTTTGTAACGCACCAGGCTTGTCAGTAGATCCCGAATGTGTGCGAAAAATGAGGAGCAGCACGCTTTTCTCTGACAATTGCTCCTCAAACTCCGCTCTATACATTCAGTAGAATGAGGCTATTCACAGCCCTACTTCAGGGTGCATAACTTACCAATCCTACATATTTTTCAATATTTTAATAAGGAAACGACCATCTACAGCATCTAGTTTGTATGTCCCAACTTTCGAAACTTTGTGTAGCGCTGCTATTTTTCTCTGTTCGAGTGTCTGTTTAATCAGTCTTCTTCAGAGCGATTTAAACCGAATAATGGAAATGCCGAATATTTTTCACTCTTGGTTGGTTTTGCCCTACAGACGGTCATTCCATAAAACATAGTAGTTTAACATGCAGAAATATTCCTTATCCATAGAAAGTCGTGCAGGAATATTTGAAGCAAATGATAGCTGGCTGCATGGTTATTCTCGCTTGTCGTATACTAAAAAACCGCGAGAGGTTTGGGAATCAAATACTCTCTTTGCTTATATAATTCGAGCTTCCATATTATGAGGATTGCAGCATAAATTTCCTTCGGTTTGTTGTTTTCCAGCGTCAACCGCAACCGAGAAAGCGTATAGATCTGCTTGATGAGATTTCGTCTTTGGATAATTTAAACAACAACTATGATTGTGTCAATGCGCAGAGCCTGTATCGTAGTTACTATCTAACTTATTCAGTTCTTTATGAAATGCCACAGCCTGGGCTTTTTTTTTTCTTATTTTTAACAATAAATTTATCAGTTCCCAAGGTCGACTTCCCATTAACCTCGGCATTCGATTATAAATGCGTCGTTTTCTTTCTCAGCAATCGTGAGGTTACAATAACAGACATAATCGTAGCCCACGTTGAGGCACAATCGCGTTCTTCGGAGCTTGGAAGGTTACACTAATACGCAGCTTACAAGGTCAAACACTTCAATAACACATACTGAAAGATGAAAATGTGAATGATAGTCACACGGTCAACAGCTTCTCGAAAAAATCCACCGTTTTTCTACCTGCCTTCCACTGAGGAAGAGTCGCTGATTAGCGTCGCACTTGGTTGACAACTGCACCTCCTCACATCTACGATCGATACGAAGGTACGTGGCGAGATCACGTGTGATCTCGGGGCATTCTTCCTTGCTGTTCATTTTAGCGTTTTTGGCATTCATCCAAAAGCCTGAAGAAGCTTGCGCGCTGGTCTTTTGGCGTCGTGTGCGAGGACAGCGACTTTTATATCAAAATCGTTTTCACTACGCTTTTGTATCTTATGCGTCCTTAGTGGAATGCCTTATCTTGCTTTTCTTTTGCCGCCTAGGTGTTTTTTTTTATGCGAATACACAAAAGACTGCTCGTTTCGTCGATATATTCGTCTCCGCAAGTACTGCGAGAAATCAGATATACCGTACCTAAATTCACGCAGTCACCGTCTCCGCTGTAAGGGCAAATCACGCCATTTGGTGTTTCACATTATACTTTTATGTATCCGCATAAATGAACACCTAGATGGCAAACGAAAATCAAAACAAGCCACGCCACCTGGTACGTATAGGATACAAGAACATAGCGGAGACGATTTTGATATAGTCGCTATCCTCGCACGGGATGCTATAACACCAACGCGCAAATTTCTCGAGGCTTTTTGGATAGATTCTGAAAATTCGAAAATGAATAGCAGGGAAGAATCCTCTGAAATAACACGTAATCTAGTCTCGTATCTCAGAACTGATTTTTGACGTGGGTGATGCAATAATCAACCATATGCCACTCTAAGCGGCTGTTCTTCCTTGGTGGAAACAGATAAAAAATTTTCGAGAAGCCGGTGATTGTGTAATTATTCCTCAGATTGTTATCTTTCTGTTTGCGTTGTTGAAGCGTTTGACCTAGTAAATTACATATTAGTGTACTTTCCAGGCTCTGAACTAGGTGATACTGCCGAACCGTCAGCTACCGTTGTGTTTTGTGCGTTATATTTTCGATGAAGTAAACGCTAAACAACAAACTCGCCATTGCTTTTAAAAAAAGAACAATAAATTTATCATTTAGCATTGCTTCGACTGTAAATGTTGATCAATAATGATTAAGTAGAATTGAATGCTCGTGTCGAAGCTAATGTTGAAGAATACATCAGCTACGTCAACCGGCAGACCTACCTTCCTTGTTTTAAAGAAAGGCGCCGTACATGTACGCTGTATGTGGAAGGTGCATATAGGAAGTTTATGCGGTCAAATTAACCAGGCTCTTTGGTTTGATAGTCTTGACACCAAGTTACCCATCTGTACCCAGTCGCTGCTTTCAAGAAAAAGCACAAGAGTTATTTATTGGAAGCGATTCTAATATCTCCCATGTATTTCCTATATACATCTTATAGGGACAAGGACGGAACGTTAAGTGGTTGAGCAGATGCTAGGCAATACACACATGATCACTGATTCGAACTTTTGAACTAACAAGGATTCCCACTTCTTTGGTGTAAAACAATGGCTACCAAACTTGTGTGAGACGATAAAAACACAAGAAAACTACGCATTCATATTGCAATGCCGAGGTTAATAGAAAGTCGAACCTGGGAACTGATAAAAACACTCTTAACCGTTTTATTTACTGCCTACTATTTTTAATAGCAGGGTGTAATGCGAAATATAACTACAACGATGCTGAGATATTTGCGAAACTCCGGACCGCAGGTCTCTGTGGTGGGGAACGAACGTACTATTGTTCTTTCCAGGGAGTAACGCATTCACCTAAGAGACAGGGAAAACGAAGGACCCGCATGGTGTGGTGGTGAACGCGTTACTCGCCGGAAAGGAAAATAGCGCGTCCATTTCCCACTGCAGACACCTGCGGTTCGGAGTTTTGCAAGTATCTCAGCATCGTTGCAGATAAAAACACTGCCTCGATATGTTCCTCCCGACGGTTTAGCGCCTCATCGTGGCTGGGATGTGCTCTTGGGTGTCCGAGTGCGGTGAACAGCGCGAGGATTTGTCCCCTGGCAGGGTCTCCCGTGCCAAGGAGAGTCCGTTGTTTTCATCAGGAAGTTCAGCTAAGAGTAAACTAATGCCAGGATCCCTCACCGTCTTGGTGTTAAACTAGTCGCATGGTGGCAATCCCTTTGATCCACAAAGGTGGCAACTGCCTGCGGTGGTGACGACCTTGGACAGACTTTGACATGGCTGGCCTCAGGACGCCAAGACACCACAATGGCTAAATTTGCAAAACTCCGAAAAAATGGAGATCGTACTGGGCCCCGCACAACCACTGAAAGCGGCCCATCCAAGCACCCCAAGTAAGTGTCGATATATTACTTTTGAAACTCCTTTTAAAGCAAAATAATGTACACAACAATGTTCACAGTGCTACCAATGGGATTGAATGTATACGCATCACTAAAGAGTTGATCAACAACAAACACCACGCACATATATGTGCATCTAAATTGCTCTTGTTACCCAGTAGGAATTTAATAGAAAACTGCATTTAATGGGGCACGTGCCAAGCAGTGGTTAAGGGTGCTTTGCATACACATGGATTCAGTCTCACGCCCGAGACTCACCAATCTTTCCCTCCCTCCATCGTCGACAAATCACCCAGACCTGCCTGGAAGGGTAGCAGCGGTAACTATTGGATACATCGGTAGAGCACCCCAAGTCATTGCACAGGCAAAACATGCATTCGGTAACCTCTAATAATGCTTGGTGAAGTCTCCTCAAGGATTGATCAACGCCAAGAGTGTTAACCTTTCATCCTTTATCACATTTAAGAAGACCTTTTTCTCATATAACGAGTACGTTTCTGGTCCACGGCTGATAACTAAGTATCTGCTGCTATAAATCGGCTTTATTTGAGCTTGCGAAGTATTTTTAGAAAGTCAATAATTGCAGTTTTATTTACTGTCTAATATTTTCTTCAAGAAAAGGAATTATGTGAAACACAACCACAGTGATATTTGCAAAACTCGGGACTCCAGACCAGCTTCGATCCCGTGATTACCCTTACCTGGGGCGCACGTGTTGTCCACTGCACCACTGAGGCTCTTGCTTTGCCATTCGCCAAGGATCTGACCTTGTGACCTGAGTTTTGGAAATATCTCATCACCACTGCGGTTGTGTTTATCGCATTTTTTTTGTACAATTGTGGTTATTTTACGGGGAATTTTCTACCACCTTTATCAAACTAAATGGGTCAAGTATAAAGAGTAATTGGTAAAAAATTCCCCTTTATTTGCTGCTTTCTATGGCCTCGCTTGATGAATCACTCAGGTTATTCACAGATACTGCTGTTAGTTGTGTAAGTATAGGTACATAAATATTTCACAGTGTTTATCTATTTTACTGGTTTGACGTGCACTTCATTCAGGATTGAAAGTGCCTAAAGTTGGGGCAATGCTAGACGAGTACGATGCATTGCCTAAAGAACACCGTGATGAAACTCTATGGGAAGTGATTGCAAAAATTGCTGGGAAAACGGTATGTGTTTTCAGAAACCTGCTCATATGAATGTTCCTTAGCAAAATAAAAAATCAATACAAGGATTTCAGCATCGCCGCAAACGACAAATCAGTGTACTGAGACCAGCCATCCTCAGTCCTGTGCTATTCTCTCCTGTATTTGGTGCTAGCGTACTCGGACCCGTAGTACTTTCACCAAATGTCTTTTCTCCGGTGATTTTAGCTCCATCTGCTCTGTCACCGGTCGTGCTTTCACCGGCTATAGGTGTTCCAGTCATACTTTCCCCAAGCGTTCTGTCGCCATCTGTTTTAAATCCGGGGGCCTTAAATATCGCTGTCTTGTCACCTAATGCACTCTCACCGTCTGTTCTTAGCCCAGCAGTGGCTAGTCTATCAGTCTTAAGTCCTTTCGTACTCTCACCATCCATCTTGTCCCCTGCAGCATTAGCAGGCGCTGTGCTTTCCCCTAGTGCTTTGTCACCGAGCATTCTTGGTAGGGGTTTTCTCATAGCAAGTGTATTGTCTCCATCGTTTTTATCGTAATCAAGATGTTAACCATTGTCTGTTAAGGAAGTAGGGAGACACGCCTTTCAAACAAAAAATGTTCTATTATTATCGTTTTTTTGAAATTTCTTTTTGATAGTATTTTCTAGTCTATATAGGAATTGGGTAAGATTGCGAGAACCACCATTCATCGCTGTGTGCCATGTGTTCAAATTTGAGTTGGATAAATGAGTAGACCAGCCATGGTTAGGATTGTTGACTTGTTTATCTAGCGCCCTCCTAAAATGTTCACTTTACATGGGAAATTGGCTTGTTGCGTATTCTTTTAAAATTGTAGTAAATTTGCAACGTAAATGTTAATGTTAAATGTTGGAAGTTAATTAAAAAAAGGAATGGATAGCACAGTGATAATGATGCGATCATCACAAGCATAGTGCTAGTTCGATCTCGCTCCGAGTTCACAGTGCTTTTCATACTTGCGGGATCGGAAACTTGGTAGCGGATTTGTCCGAGAAAAAAATAGCTTTCTGCAATCCAAGTAGGAATGCTCCGGACTTCACGGAAGATTGACTCGATCAGCATTCAGCGATATTCAAGATGAAGTGAAATTCCTTGAGCAGCAGCTAAAGCCGCACGTAAGATTTGGAAAGACTTTGTGGGTGATGAGTGCCTCATTTTTCTAGGGAACTTTGAGGCATGAGTCACGCAAAAGAATTGATTGAAAAGCACCCACAAACACTTTATTATATAATCTTCAAAATCGGTTAAAAACGTCCACGATACTTTTAGGTTGAGGCAAAAAACTCCGAGTTTATAAAAAAAAAAGTTTACAGTGGAACATGACCTTAATGAGACCCATCAAGATTTCATATTAGGTTTAATTGCCTGTCCTCGCCCGATTAAGATAGACTTCCCAAAATATTGACATGAAGAAGTGTTTTGCTGAAAACGAGAGACGTGATTAGGCTTTACTAAATAAAATACTATAAATTTTCAGTCAATAGCTTCAAATACGCTTTCTGAAATTTTATTAGACTGGTTCCAATGAAAATAAAATTTACAAAGTTAATTTTACCCATTCTGCTATATGAAATTACTTAACTGCTAGAATCCATCAATCTTCTCAAGGAATCGGCTTAAGACATCTAATGATTGTCGCTAATTTTTCAATTACAAGTTGTTGAGCTGACGTACTACAAGAATCAGCAAGCCTTGAGTTTGGCAGAACCCCGTATTTCAAGATTTTAAACTTCTACATTGGAGGGTAGCAGTGCTTAAAAATGCAGTGCAAACTACACAAGGTCTTTCGTACAACCCACTCCCATGGTAGCCAACCCTGCTCTGGGTCTGTAAATCGCTACCAGACTCCTTTGGAAAAGGCACCGTTTTTGGCGCTTGTCTGGTTCTTTCTTTAGACGCTATGAAACCGTAGCAACATTATTGAAGTGTTGTGGATCCTAGGGTAAATGGAGACGCTTCTATAAGCACTTAAGAAAACTTAAGAATCCACCGACGTCTAGAACCCATCAGATTATGAAGAAAAGAAGAAAATGTGCATAATCTATTTATCACGTCTGTAATGCCGACTCCATTTCACTCATTTTTCATGAATCAATAAAGTAACGGATGGTTTTTGTTGTTGCGAAATGAAAAGCAGTGCAGATTTAGTAATGGGCGATCTTTCTAATCTCCCTCACCGCATTCGGGCGAAAAGGCGCGCTTCAGTTAACGTTTACAGTTCAGTAATCTTCGTATGGTGATCGTGGTGATCGCCGGCAGCTGGTGATCATAGGACCTGTCCATCTCAACTTCATGGTTAACATCAACATCATAAAACTTCTGAAAAAAATATTTAACACTGCTATTGGTAGTCCTCTAATCTCTTCAGAAAGATGCAGTACCAATATATTCACTTGCTTCTACCACCTTGCAATTAGGTGTATTTACCTAATTTTTTGTAAAGGAAGTGCCTCTTGTGTTCTTTTTAGTGAAATGGCTCAAACCCTTAAGAAAGCGTAAAAGCATAGTCAGCTTCAAAGTCTGAAAAAATGTGAAAAAGATTGTACTTGTGAATAACATGAGGCACCAGTCCAAAGTTTATGGAAAGAGCACTTGATGCTTCAACGGCTCCTCCTCACTAGTTGTGCGGGCCCCAGCATAATGACCATTTTTCGGAAATTTGCTGATTAAGCCATTGTCGTTCCCTGGAATCCCGGGTATAGTCTGGCCAAAGTCTGCCTCTGGTCTTCACCACCACGGACAGTTGCAGCCTTTGTGGATCAAAAGGAGATTTGCCACCATGCGATTTTGATATCAAGATGGTGGCGGATTTCGGTGTTGGTTTACTTTTAGCTAGACCTCCTGATGGAAACGCTGACTCCTTCTCAGCTTTGGAGATCCTGCCAGAGGATGAATCCTCCGCTATACATCGCAGCCTGACATCCAGGAACACCTCCCAGCCAAGATGAGGCGGTAAACCGTTGGGAGGTTACGTAAAGAAAGGCGCCAAAATTCGAAAAGATCAGCTTCTCTCCAGTGATTCTTAGTCGCATCATATCTGCCGTGTGGTAGTGGATTTCAAGTGGATTTGAAAGTGAGGTGTTAAGCAGAAAGTTCGACTCCATTGAATAAAGTCATCTAGGCTAAAGATAAATGCAACATTCTCATCTGTAAGTTGAAATAGCAGATCATGTCTTGTGCATCCTCTATCGTATTACTAGTTGTTACGTTCCCATAGAGAATTGTAAAGAAAACGACATGGTACGAAATATGGGATTGCTTCTGTGTTCATACAGTGAGTAAACTCTGTCCTACTAACAAACGGCAAAAAAGGACAGGGACATCAATAGTGCTCACTTATTAGGTTTTTAACGGAATTGCAAATAATGGAGTTTCCAATCGGAACTTTTCCTTGACGGATTTAGAAAAACGGTATTTTATACCTGCGCTCTATGAACTTGTTCTGTTGTTGAATTCTTTTTCTATTAGTTAACCTGATACGAGGTACTCGTGAAGCGCAATAGTCAAACCCGCCTTACAGTTCAAATGAAGTTTACTTCGAATCGACCACACACCCCGTTGAGATCGGGCCTGATATTGTTCAGGAATCCATGAATTGGGCAGAACTTCTCCGGAAAACTTTCGTCACTGACTTGGTAAGTAGAACTTTCTCTAATATATATTATATGGACCAAATATACTATTAGTGACTTCGTCGATGCTATGTTGATTGAATGGAATGGATGGAGAATCCCAAAGGGATTGATCAAAGCCGAGCGCTTGGTCTTCTACTGAGAGCTCTGTGGAGATCTACTACAGAATAGCATAATTTACTTCATATTACAAATGTATCTTTACAGACTCAATTTTTTTCAAACTTGACTCTCAAGAAGAAATTGTTCTTCTTCGGTGTTCAATACAATACAACAATAAGTTTTTCTACAGTAGTAAAAGATATTTGTGAGAACAAGTCCTCAGGACCATTTGTCAAGAACGGATCAAGGCCTCACAAAAAATCCCATTCAAGTCTTCAAGAGGTACTACTAATTATGTAGGGAGGAAAGGGCGAGAACGAAGATAAAGTATTATCCTGCTGGCACATCTTGAAGTAACTTCCACGACCGACTTTCTATTAACCTCGGCATTGATCAAATAATTCTTTGTATTCTTGTTGAACAAACGCGAGGTGTTATTATTATTCTTTATTCACAAGTAAGCTGACGTTTCGGCGAACTTCGCCTTCTTATAAAGTATTATATTGTTCAACAACAACGCTTTTCTTTAACTGCGAAGCAGTTTCTAAGAAAATTAAACTACTAGAACTAATCGGAATAATTCAAGTCTATTACGAGTACAATGTTTCAGGTTAAGTGCCTTTTGAAAGCTTTCAGTACGACATAGTCCGCTGACGCCCCGATGCGACACTATTTGTCACTGATTCGATTGCATCATTTACTCATGCCACAAAAGGATTTCATAATTACGAATCCCATTGGAATCGATGCGACAGCGATAGCGCAGTGGTAAATGGTGCCGTCGACCAGGAATTAAAGGCGCTAGTTCGATCCTCTCCGAAATGCTCTCCTTTATTCCACGTAGGGACGCCTTAACTTTGCCCTTTCAAGGATTTTGATAAGAACTGACTTGACGAGCATTCTACGACATTCTTGAAGAAGACCAAATCCTCAAGCATCAGCTGAAGAGCAAGCGAATTGTTCGAAGACCATCGTGAGCGATGAATGCGAGGGAAATAAATCGAACACAAGCAATGCTGGAATCCTCACAACAGATGTAACGATGGATGGATCATGTAAAGAAAAAAATGCGAATCGGCAGCGGATTCCTATCTTTTTTCACTTTACAGTTGAATGTCACTGCTTCAAATCAGCATTTTTTCTGGAAGTATTCACTACGCAAGACTTCGTGTAGTACAAGCGAAAAACTTCGAACTTAAACGCCACTAAGTTTGTTTTTTTTTTTCTAAGAAAGATGAACTAAGAAGCAGACTCTTTTGGCTATCATTGTTTAACTGATTGTTAGAGAACTTCTCAAGATTATTAATAAACTGTCGTTTCCAGCTTTGATTCCATTGTTCTTATTCTGTTCAGTTTTTGTGCAGTCAGTTTTATCATTGCTTTTTTGTCAGTTTATTAAAGAGGGCTTCCTCTTAAGAACCCAAAATTGTGAAAGGTCCGTTTTTGAACACAGGTGAAAGTTCAATGAGTTCAATGGAGTGACGTTTTTGAGTTCGCTTCATAACGTCAACAGTGCATGATGACCGTCTTAGGACTGGAATAGATCCAATGCAGGCAGTTAGCTTCTTTACGGCTCAAAAAAGTTCAGTGCGCCGTCATATTCGTTTTCGGTGCACTACTCCGAATCGGATACTCGCCTTGTACCTGCTGCACTTCATTTGAATTGTGGTCATAATAAATTATTCTCTACCTCAACAAGATTCTGCGTAGAGTTTGTCCTGTCGATCATCAACTGAGCTTACACTCTTAAGTCAGCCGCCTGTTTGTTTGCACAAAACGAAACTTTTACTAGATCGCAGCAGCGAATTATATTTTCTTCTGAGATAAAATGGATTAAAAATCTCTTTGTTGCACGCTTCTATTTCATCAGCGCCAAACCACATACCGATTCTAGGATTGAAGTGTCCCATGTAATTTTTCCCCTAAAAGTTATCGTTGCATGTAAAGTTTCTGGCTTTCATTTTTGGGTTTGCTAATTCAAAACTTCGTAGAGAAATAGCCTACGTCAGCTCATAATTCTCTTCAGCAAATTTCGTCAACTCTTTCTTTTAAGCTCGTAAGAATAGCTCGGAGAAGTCAAAATCGGAGAAAAGTTTGAGTGAACATCTCTTTGTTCAAAGCTTTCGATATAGGAAACATTTTTAAAAATTTGGATACGTGTGGAAATTTTGTGACAGGTTATGACATAACTATATTAACTGGTGAAATTCCAATGATGTGTTATTTAGAGAATCGCACCTCAGACCTTAGTTTTGCCTTTGAATTGAACACCTCCGTGGTGCATCGGAATTTTCTGCTATGAAGGTGCCATCGCTTGTCACAGTTTTCTTGACATTTCGACATCACGTTATGGTAAGAGTGGGCCAAACTTTACTTATCAAAGACACCATCGATATCTTAATTTTTCATTACTTTATTATTTTGTGTACTCTGGTGTTACAACCATCATTGGTGGTGCGGTTCGCTTGTGAGTTCATTTGCAGCTTAAAGACCTACTGTTTTCGACGATAAATGATTGTTTACATGAATACCGATCAAGCATGGCCTTCTCAGGAATCTTTGGATATCCATGATGGGCATCCAGAGATTTTCACAACAATTAGTCGTACATCACGAACACCTAGAAGAGTGTGAGCTGGTCAGCCAACATTTCCACAACAGCAAAATATTGTCAGTTGAAAGCTGAGATTAAATGTATACGCGTTTGTGTACCCCATTTAATTCGTTTCCTTGCATCCATTATCCACGAAACCCTTCGAGCACTTCTGCGTGTGGCTTCGGCTACTGCTCAGAGATTCTCCATCCTTACCAGGACTGCTGATAAACGCTGATCAAGTCGATTCACCTTGGAATGGTGAGATAGTCGTGCTATCGTGTTCCATGGGTGTAAGGATGTACGAACCAAAGGAATCTAGTGACTTGAGTTGAGACTAACGCTTTGAAAATATAACATAAAAATTTCTACATAGAGAAAACATTAGCCCCTCAGAATTTGTTCTGATTGTCACGAACTTATCAGTTGCGAAATCAAGATGAGGGCTCTACCGCATCAAAGCGGAAGCCCCCAAATTCACGAGACGGTGAAGAGGATTACCCACACCATATAGTTCAATGTTTCTTGCGTGTTCCTCACCACAGCACACAGCCTCAGCTTAGCTGGGTTCAATGCCGATTTGGACCCTCTAAAACAATCCTGATAACGGGTGATCACTGATGGTAGATAGAAAACTAGCTGAGAGAGAGACGAAACAAAGAACCAGCATGGTCTGGTGGTGAACGCGTTAGTCCCTGGATAGCGTAATACCGCGTCCGTTTCTAACCGCAGACACCTACGGTTTGGAGTTTTGCAAATATCTCAGCATCACTGTAGTTGTATTAACAGATTATTAATTATTTAACGGGGGACAGCACAGTGATAGTGACGTCCGTCATTACGAGCATGGTGCTGGTTCGATTTTGCTCCGGACTAATCAAGCCTCTCATCCCTCCGGGACGGTGGATTGGTACCGGATTTATCTGAAAGAAAAATCACTCTTTGCAATCCATTTGGAAGGCTACAGCTCGGCTATCTCAGAATTACAGAAAGAATTGCTCGACCAGCATTCTAAGGCATTCAGGAATGGAAATCCTCACGCAGCAACCAAAGCTACACGTAAAAGTTGGAAGATTTTTGTGGGCAGTGGATGCGAGAAAAGGAATCAAATCTGATAAGTGCTGGGATTCGAGCACTAGACGTGGAGACGGGTCGTATAAAATAAAAAAAGTAATTATTTGGGTAATGCTATATTGCGGAAAATTTGCTCCAGGCGAACCCGAAGGCATCACATCGAGAGCAGAAACAACCGTTGACAGTCGACTCGAATCGTCGTCACTGAAAAAGATGAATACGTCGAAATATCAGCCGAATAAAAACTGCTTACCAACGTTTTGCAAAATTATCAGTGAAAGAGAACATACATTCACTAACGTGTCTTTCGAACGGTAGGGCCACTCTCTCCGATCTTCATTGACTTGACTCGATCTTCATAAAGCCTTCAATTCATCTAAGCAGAACATCATCGAAGAGACTATTTGGCTACTTAAGGTGTTAAGGTGTTAGGTCATATTAGGACATAGGGAGCCTTAGAACCCGTATAGCTATTATAGCTATAGCTACAACGATTTTGTCGACATAAAAGCAGGGTTTCGAGAGGCGACCCCATCATCGCAAAATTTGTTATCGGTGCACTCATGTGGGAGGATTTAGATGAACTGAAATTAAAGAGGTTTACAAGAAAATGATTTAGTCTTTCTCCTCATTCATATCAACAATAAAATTTTCTAGCATTATTATTCGACGTTTTAAAACATTACTGAAGAAGAAAGAAAGAAAAATTGGAAAACTACCATACTCCATGTGGCTCTGGCGACACTTCAAATTTTCTTATTAACGTAAACGCTAGTTCCAGCACCTGCTTTTGTTATTATTTTTAAGTGATTTCTTTAAGGCTCACGGTGAATCAGTGAAAGCCTCAACCCAACAAGTAAATGAGTTAACATTGAGCAGTGAAGATTTCAAGAAAGTCGTGGATATCCACCTAAACTGGTACTTTTTCTCACTGAAAGCAGTTATGGCACAGATGGCTAGGGGACATCTTCACAATGTTGACAATGGTAAGGAGGCTACTGTTTCAGTTATTTTTTTGAACATCGATTGACAATTACTCCGATATCGATGTTCACTAATGTGATTGGGGTTGTCAATGTTTTTCAATTTTTGAATCCATTGAGACAAGAACGAGATTGAAGCGCTTTGTTCAAATTGAGTTTACAGATCAATGCAAGGTGTTATAAATGGATTTTCCCCCACCGAGTTAAAGCGGCCACATGTAACACAATGATTGGAAACGCCCGGTAATGCACATTATAGTTGCTACGATCAGGATCGTTACGGCTAGTCGGACCTTCCCTTCCTCGACCAATTTTCTACTAGACTTGTTTGATGAGTACCACTGACTTGATGCACAGCAGGTCACTATATCGGTTTAGCAAACTAATCAACTCTACGTTGCTTCGAATGAAATCGAATGAATGGGTAATCTCTAAAAAATTGATCAACGCCAGATGGTTTATGCTTTATGCTTTCACCTGCTTAAATATTTTGCTGATTCCTTCAGCAGTGGATTTGCAGGACACCGTCTTTCTACAAAGCCTTTTAAATTTCAAATTTTTATGAAATTCGATACAATTAAAACTTGATATATGGCTTCTATGATGCTGAGATAGTTGCAAAACTTCGGACGGCATGTGCTTTCGACTCTCTACAGCAGACACAGTGCGCGTGTGGCGCAGTGGTTGGAGGCGCGCCACTGCGACACGCACGTGGAATGCGCCCATGACCCACCAAGCCTTCCATCCCTCCGGGGTCGGCAAATTGGTACCAGACTTACCGTCGAGGATAGCAGCACTGGCTCGATACATCGGCAGGCAACCGCGAGTCATTGTAAAGGCCAGATATGCATTCAATCACCTCCAACGATACTTCATGAAGTCGAATGCATGGCGCATCCCTCAGGGATTGATCAACGCCGAGGGCTTTATCCTTTATCCTTTATACCGCAGACACTGTGGTCCGGAGTTTTCAAACATCTCATCATCGTAGAAGTTATATTTCACAGCATACCCTGCCATTAAAAAGAGTAGGCAGTAAATAAAACGGTTAAGATTGTAAAACTTGTTAACCTATCAAACGGTAGCACCAGATTGCTCTGGTGATCAGCGATGACTTTTTAGAATAAAATTTTACATGTTCAACCACTTTATTGCTTGAAATAGGAGTCGGGGCGAAAAAATTACAGGAGCAGTTTTCAGGTTCCAGAAAATCGAAGTTTTACCGCGGCAGTATAGAAATCTGCGTTTTACTAGAAAAATTGTGAAATTTTAATCACTCTTAAGCAAATAAGTAAAGCATGCTATCATTTGAGATATGCTAGATACGATAAACCACATTTGCTGAATTGACTCATAGAATACAGTCCGCACAAACGAGGGTATACCCATGAATGAGCGTACCAACATGTCTATGAGAACATAGTATACGTACGAAATCGAATACGCACAAGCAGAGAGTCCATGATCTCGATTCATCTACGTCTCAGGAAAGCACGAGGGCCGCTTTTAGTTTATGTTTAACCTTTTATTGGATTCTGGAGACGTACTACATAATGACGCGGCCAGTATGCTCTGGGTTCCTCTGTGTGGGAGGTTTTCTCGAGAACCACCGCGGTTACAACGGTTTTGATGATCCAAAGAACACGAAAAGCTTTGTTGCTGTGAAAGCCATTACGCTTATTGTTGTCAGCGGATTGGCTACCACGCATGAGTAACTAAAGTAGCATGGAAATGTCAACATTCTTCCCAACTTTAGTGAATTTGTTATAGTAAAAAGCACACCGTTGAGTCGTAGTTTCCATATGGTATTAGGAACACCTATCAATCATGGTATTCATAAAGTTGTTTTCAAGTTGTTTTCTTATAGTCCATTCACACTCCGTAAATCCGAATGCTCATGCTTCGTTTATCTAGGTCGGCAAATCAGCGTGATGAACGACTTATCTGCAGGGATGAGCAGAAGGAAGAGAGCGGCTTGAGTAGCGTTCAAGGGCATCGAAGATGCAGTGAAGAGGATAAAGACCACTCGACTTCGTGCCTACCTTTTCGACCCAACGGTACTTCCTGCCCTAACGTATGCGTCAGAAACCTGGTCGCTGCGTAAGCAGGGTGAAAGATCACTCAACGTTATTGAACGCATAGTCGAAAGGACAATGCTAGGAGTATCCCGTTTCACACAAGTAAAGGATGGGATGCGAAGCTCCGACCTGCGTCAGCGATCAAAAATTAGAAATTTCGTTTTGTACACCAAACAGTCGAAGATAAGGTGGGCTGGACACGCAATGCGTATGAATGAATGCCGATGGACAAGAGCCGATAGTGACTGGATTGTTCGAGATGTCAAACGTAGTGCAGGATGACCACCGACCCGATGGTCAGAGTATTTCAGGAAGAGTCTAGAAAAAACATGATGCTCGACGAATCCTTAGAACCCATTGAGCTACCCTTGTGCTCGAATGGAAGGAATGGAGTACTTGCTGGCGCTAGCTTGAGTCACTCTAAAATCAGCGGGATGACAAGTGATACACATAATTAACCATGATGAGGTGATGAATCATTAGGAAGAATGTGAAACAAACAATACATCAATGGGAAAACGGAGTTCATTGGTTTTCTTTAGTCTCGAACTCTTAAATCTCGTTTTAAGAGAATTTGTCCTCGTATTTGTAAATATGAGGCCGACGAAATCGTTTTAGTACCGAGCAAGTTTGACCCTGAAAGCACTGGAAAAATTTTGTGCCTCACTTCCTCCCTCTCTGTTTAATTTTTCGATGGAAAAATTATCTTCAGAAACATTCCTTAACGCTAAAACTTTTTTTCGCTTACGTTTAGATGTGCAAAATACAGTATTTAGCGTCTCGTCAGCGGCTGAAACAGTGCCTGAGGAGAATCGTTAGTCCTAAAGACCTAGAAAATACAGCTACATGTCTAGTCAAGGCTAAACAACGGTGAGAGAACTTTTTGAGTCCAGTGAAACTCAGATTTGGTAAAGTAGCTATCAGTTGTATAAGCAATTCCTTGAGCTTTCACTTTGCTTTCATATCTTTAGTAAAAGTAGACTATACTGTTTTGAACTTTTTTGTTTAAAAAAAGGCTAGCGCTTTAAATTGCTTTGTTGCCCACAATTCAATCTGTAACCATGTTCCACCCATATTCATAAACATGGGATAGTTAAAATATTAGTTTAGCACCGTTTTTGACTGCTCCACCCTTTTAGACATTCTCCGTGCTCACTTTTCTGCTCCTGTCAATGTTTTACAGTTCATCAACCTCCCAACGGTTTACCGCCTTATCGTGGCTGCGACGTATTTCTGGGTATCGGACTGCGATGTACAGAGGGGGGATTCGTCTCCCCGGTAGGGTGTCCCAAGTTGAAAAGGAGTCTGGCGTTTTCATCGGGAGGCCTAGCTCAGAGTAAACCGTTATCAGGATCCACCACCGTTCTGGTATCAAAATCGCATGGTGGCAAATCTCCCTCTGATCAACGAGGGCTGCGACTGCCTGTGGTAGTGAAGACCTAGGGCAGACTTTGGCCAGGCTGACCTCTGGATTCCAGGGAGCCACGATGGCTTAACCAGCAAATCTCCTAAAATCGAGATTATGCTGAGGCTTTTACAATCACTGATTGAGGACGGGCTATTCATGTATTCAACTATCATCTACTGGTTTTTCTCATCACTGATTTGTTTTACACTATCGAACCAGTAGAGTTTCTGAAAGCAACGGGAATTTCCCACTACAAAAATTTTCACAAAGCGGTTTTCTATTAATCTCGTCGTTTATCCACATATTAATATTCTTTCTTAAACAAACACGTTTCTGTGGCTTTGCCTTTCTCTCTAGAACGATCTACTCAGCAATACACTTTCATGACTAAACAGTAGAAGCTTAATGCCTAACTCAGCCCTAACCCTATAGGAGACAACTTCTTTAAAATATTCATCGCTTTTTCATGGCCGACTTTCTAATATTTTTAGCACTGGTCGAATAATTCTCTATATTCTTGTGAAAAAAACAGGTTCATCGCTTTGCTTTTTTAAAGTCTCACAGTCATTAATGGGCACCAGCAGCACGGAATCCTACATGCGTGAGGAATGTGGGTGGCTTGGATCAAAAGACTAGCCTGAGCTGTTATCCTCCCTCTTGCTTTTGGAATTTCTCCAAAACGCTAGCGAGTTTTAGGCGCAAATGTTTTAAACTCCTATGCAATGATGGGCCCATTTTGAAATATTCTCCATTATGCCTTTGTGACTAATGCGTGTGTAGTAAAATAGTTTGTTTGACATGCGTCTTGTCATCTCACATTTGACTCCAAGCTTAAATATGGAGAAGAGTTGTTTTGGAAAAGTTCGCGCTCTATCGCATTCATATTTAGAAAGCGAAAAGGAGAAGGAGAGCCGTTAATGCAAGGCACTTTTTTCAGATCGTTGAGAAACACCCGGCTGGTGGATACTAAAAAAAATGCCTTAAAGAAAATCCCATTTCCAAGCATTCTCGCTGATACTCTCAGCAGGAAAATAAAGTGGAAGATCTACTGGAGCAAACAGAAACACAACAAGCGGAATGTACACAGGCTTGTTTTATCGAATGTGTTAAGCCCGGGTACCAAACCTCTACAGGTGGCTGTTGATAAGCGTTTGTTTCCTATCATGCAATAAATCAAAATGAGTTTTTTCAGACGATGAGAAGTAAATCCGTGCCATCTTTAATTCAGGCTGCTTCCAAAGGCCTAGTCCACAGACTGTCACACCTTATCGTCTCATTGTTTGGCAAGCAGCTCAGAAACCCACGAAGGATGTGGTCAACGACTTATACAAAAATGCTCGAATTGGCAGATACTCTCGAAAAAAACGAGAAGATGCCGGGGGCACGAGTATACAGCATGCGTGTCTACGACCTGGTCATGAACAAAACCGAGAGCACCCAAAAACCTGCTCAGGTCCATAACTACACTCTATGTCGAAGCAAGAGGAAACCACAGCAACCAAAGCACTGTAATTTTTAAATTAACCGTTCATAAATGCGACTTTGGCGACTTTTTAGACTTTCTGCAATTTTCTTAGCATCTTCGCCTTAAACGGTTTGGTATACCTCACTTTTGATTAATCCTTCATTTTCTTTCTGTCTTCAATGTAGCCTGCTACCAAAGAGATCACATCATGCAAAAGTCAGCCAATAATTCTATTACTATACTGCTATCGCTATCGATGATATGGCGACATCTCGAATATGTTTTTTGGACTGGCTGTTTTTCCGAAGCGCACCCGAAACATAAATCAATGGCGACTACTTCACTGAGTAGTAGAGAGCGCTTATTGCTCCTGTGTGCGATGACTACTTTTTTATTCGGAGTGGTGTCTTCTTCTTAAAAGGTTTTGGAAATTAATTTCTTTTCTCATTTAAGAAGGGGAGGATAAGAATGCGCAATATTCACAATGGGCGATTTGTGACAAAGTATTCCATCAGATACACCTGTGTGTAAGAGCAACGGCCAAATGGAAACTTTAATTTGTTCATTGGTTAACCTCTTTTCTCACTGATAAGAAATTTTGGATACTTTTAAGAAAAATTGCGAAACTGGATAGCATAGGAGTAGTGATGTCAGGCATCAAGAGCATAGTCCTAATTCGATTCCGCGCCAGGCCAGCCAAGTCTCTCATCCCTCCGGGGTCGGGAAATTGGTGCCGGACTTGCATAGAAAAAAAGCCTGGCAATCTCAGAACACTAGGGAGAAATGCTGACCAGCATTCTACGTCATTCAAGAAGAAATGGAAATCTTTAAGCAGCAGCCAAAGTTAAACTTAAAGGTGGAAGATTTTTGTAGACAATGGATGCGAGGAAACGAATCGAATGTGAGGAGTGCTGGGGCCCGCATAGTAAAGGTGAAGACGGGTCACATCACCTGTCACCTGTATCACCTGTAGTCCCGCTTTTCGTCGAGTGATTCGAGCGGACGCCAGCAAATCTTCCATCTTTCCCTGTAGCGTGCAAGACTAGCCCAGTGGGTCCTTGGACGCTGTAACTGTTCCGTCTGGGTATCGGAGTGCAATCATCTTGGTCTTGTAATTGGTGAGGCGTTGGTAGGTTTTGCGAATTCTTTTTCCAGCCTTTGCAGATTCGACCATTACTGCTGCTCTTCTCTCTTTAAGATCTTTTATCGCCTGTCTGCAATGTTTCGTAAGTTCAAACGTTAGTTCGGGGTTGCTGCAGCTCATGCGATTCCACGCTGACGTATCAGCTCGAGAGTTTCTTGAGACACACGTCTCTTGGTGACCTTCGAGCTCTCAGCTTTCATGGCGCAAACGTGAAAATGTTCAATGAGCCGATCATATTCCTCATCGATGTTGTCGACAACGGCATCTTCCCAACAGCCGACTAATGAGTTGAATAAGTCCCAGCTTACGATGGTTCTGGGAATTTGGTTTCTGAATTTAGCGGCTTTTTCTCCTTTCCGCGGCAAATAGAATTTTGCAGACGGTGATCTGATCCGTGTAGAATTTTGGGACAACAGCGACATCAACTAGGCAAAACCTTCTATTAACAACTACGATGTGGTCTATTTCGTTATGGTACACTCCACTGGGAGACTTTCACGTCCACCATTAAGTGTGGAGCTTCTCGAATTGCGAGCTACCATGGGTGGTGTTGGTCGCCATGATAAACTCAGCCGATTATCTTGTCCGTTGCATTCTAATCCATGGGTCCCAATGTGACGTTCCTAAGACGCTCTTCATGGTCCAGTCATGGCATTGAAATCTCCAACGAGGGACTTGAAAAATGTATAGTTTTCTCTGTAGAACTTCTCCAAATGGTCTTCTCTGTAGAACTTCTCCAAATCCATGTAGAACGCTTCGACTACTTCTTCATCATAGTTTGATATTGGCGCGTGAACGACGAAGATTGTCAAAGCCGGTATTGATCTACATCTTTTTAATCGAAGACATCCGATTCGGGTTATAAGCTGTTCGAATGAATCGATGTTCATGGACAAACTCGTGTTGACGAGAACGCCAACGCCGCCGACTCCAGTTCTCCAGGAGCAGTTCTTCTCCGGTGTCATAGACAGCGCTGAATGAGTGGCGTCGTCTCGTCTCGGCCAAGCCGATGACGTCGTACCTTATCCTTGCTGGTTGCATGAGTAAGTCTTCTATCGAAGACTCGGATGCAAGTGTATGTGGATTGTAGGTACAGATCGTCACCATAGTTCTTGATCCAGGCAGCTTCCATTAGCCCTGAGGTTTTAGCAGCCTCTCCGTACTCGTCCTACCCAACGATGCGAAATTGGTTGCTCTTTCGGGGTCAGGGGAATAAGGCCCGTTTTTTTTACTGTGTTTAGCATGTTTGATACCCACGTATAGCTTGCTGGGCTCTGAACGTGGAGCTGGTTATACTCACGGGTAGCTTGCCAGGCTCTCCCAGAGTGGACATGTAGCTTACTTGTTGGAGGCGACTCCTAACCGCCTCCCATATATTTCCCTGTCACTTGATTGCAGGCTTTTGGCCGAATTGACTCGTAGAATACAATCCGCATAAAGCGAGAACGCAGCCACACACGCATGCATGCATACGCCTAGCAAATACAGAAAGTATGTGCCAAATCGGCGCAGCAGAAACAGGGAGACCATTCCTTGGATCCACCTGCGTCTCAGGGAAGCAAAGGTCGCTTTTGGTCTGCGATTAACCCCTATCCGCGACCTGGGGACGCGCCACCTAGCTTCGCGACTAGCTGGCTCGAGATCCCTCATATGAGGGAGATCCGTGGTCGGCTCAAGTAAGATAAAGAATGAAAAAATAAAAAAAATTGTGTCTTCATCTAGAACACCTTTGTCGTTAGTTTTTGCGAAAACTTTTAAATGATACTAAAATATGAATGAAATAATATGCACAAAAGACACGCGAAATTGCAGGACCTTTCAATCTGCACAATATCGATCACAGTTTCTAGATAGCTCTTGGATGCAATCGTTTTGAATATTTTATTACACTATGTCAGGAATAGTGTTATTGGTTGTATGACACTTTCAGGTAGATGTGCCACCTTATCTTAAAAAAGTGTTCGACCTCGTGAATTCCTTCGAAGGACCTCAATATTCTCGAATTCTCAGTCCAAGAGTCGCTCCAGTGGTTCCGGAAAAATATCGCAATAAGGGCTTCCTTTCTCCATCATTATTTCCTTTTTACAGCGACAACACAGAGGAGCAAATACTTTCTATTCCTAAGGTATGTGCGCTATTACTTTATAAAAATCACCTCTACGCCGGTGAACACTTTCCATAAACTTCTTTACTAAGGCAAAGATTAAAATCATTTGATAACTAATGAAAAATATAGCAGTTTATGAAATGAAAGTAAGGAGTATCATAGCTTATGTGTCTTTCGCAATCTACTTCATTGCTTGCCAAATACTTG
>MQTX01000109.1:585670-596818 GCA_009735665.1 Angiostrongylus cantonensis | reverse complement strand
TATATATATATACATACATACATAGGTGTATAAATGCATACATGTAATCACACAAATGTATGTAAATGTGTACATATATATATACATGTATATATAATAAACGTGTTTTTATTGATAATTTTTTAAATATTTTTTGAAGCTTTTTAGCCTGACACCGATCTCTGGGGTTTTTTTCTTCTAATTGAAGTGCTCATAAGGCTAGAATGCAACTAGGTAATACAAAATAGTTTAGCATTCCCAGAAAAATCCATAATCAAGAGCAGGGCACTTCGACGTTGAGATGAATAGACGAGAGAACTGCAATATATTGTAGGCCCATCTATGTTTTTTTTTACGGACATTTGACCGGTTATGTCGTGAAGTGAAGGTTATTCATACTGCACAGGACGGTGGTGAATGAATCAGTTGTCATCGACTGGGGTAATAAACGGCTTCAGAGCGTGTACGATATTGTTATAACAGTTTGAGCTGGAAATTTGCAGAGCGAAGCATTTAAAATTCGTTAAAGTGAACGGCTCTAGGTCTTCCAGTACATGATGTTTGCTTTGGTCAGGGCCTGTTCAAGTTCTTCTCTGCATTCAGATTTTCTTCAGAGTTCTTAATCAGCATCAGAGATGGACTCGTTCTATGCTCACGGCGATTCATCCGTTTCAATTTGGTTCCATTACGCCAAGCCTTATCTACTGCAGCGGTGTAGTTACAATAGTAGTAGGCCAGTGAATTAAATTAAAATGATATTTTTTATATTCTTGTTGGCAAACGCGAGGTGTTATTTTATTCTTTATTTATGCACAAGCTGACGATTCGTCGGATTTCGCCTTCCTCAGGATCTGGAAAGGTCAAGTTGATTGCAATCTACTAGGATAAACACCTCCATAACCAAGCAGAGAAAACGCTGAACCAAAATTTTAACCAGATTGAACACAGAAAGGCTTTATCGCATACTCACCGCTTTCTATGAATCCTCCACTAGATATGTTACGTGGAGACCAACCACACAGAGATTACACGGAAGCGTAGTGTACCTCTCACATCAAAACAGCAGTTTTAAATACTGCCCGACATCAAGAGTGATAATGAGACATTCCTCCCTGTGGTTCATTTTCGGATTCTTGGAATTAATCCAGAATGCTTCAAGTATTTTACGCGCTTGTGTTTTCGACTTCTGTGCGAGGATCCTCACTTCTACTTTAAAATCTTCTCCGTTATGTCCTTTTGTCCTACGCGTGCCCAGTGGGGTACTTGGTCTAAATTCAAGTTTACCGACTAGGTGTTCTTTTATACGGACGCATAGTGGTCTACCCATTTCGCAAATGTATTCGACTCTGCACGTTTTACAAGAAATCAGATAAACTGTACCCGAACTCATGCAATCACCGTCTCTACCGTTGGGGCAAATTACACAATTTGCATTGTACATAGACAATCATACAGGCAGTTGCGAACTAGTTGGCTTCTTAGAGTGCTCAGTGGTATTTCGATTATTCTAACCGAATTGTCTAGACCGGCCCTTCTTAAGCAGCGTGTTATAGCCGCCCTTAGTTCGTTTGAGATGAAGGGCAGGATAAACGGGACCTTACTATCGCTAGACCTATCGTTTGGGGGCTTGGCCTTTCTTCTACACCTGTCCCGAGGATCTACAGTTTCGTAGCTATTGGAAATGACTATTTCCCGCGGCAGGTTCCGGGATTCTTCCTTCTGTTCTCTTCCTGTACACCCGCTGATGGCTGTTCGAAACATGTTTCTAACGGGCGCTCTTTTCATGTGAGAGGGGTGAGAGGAGAGGTAATGAACCAAGATGTTTTTACTAGTTGGCTTTCGGTACCACTTCGTAATGTAGCCATTTTCTGACAGGTTAATTTGGACGTTTAGAAATGGAAGCTAGTTTTCTCGTGGTTTCTCTCGGGTGAACTTGGTATACTCTGACTGTTCGTCCAACAACTCGAAGCATTTGTCCATTTCCTCTTGTGTTGAGCAAAGGACAAAACAATCATCTGTATATCTACAGTAGAGTAACGGCCCGAGATCGATTACTGGTGCTTCCACTTTAGACATAAATACAATGGCAAGGCTTGGTGCTAGTCGCTGTCCTATTTCCAACCTTCTCATTTGAGAGTAGTGCTTTCCAGACCATCTGAAGATTGAGCAGCTCTGGAATTTTTTTAGAGTGCCATGTTTATAGTTCCCAGGATCGACTTTCTATTAACCTCGGCATTGAATTATGAATTCGTCGTTTTGTGCCATGTGCCAAACAGTGCCATGTTTTTTAAAGATTGAAGCCACACATGTTCATTTCTCCTTCGTGTTGTATAAGGAGTTTGGATATGGCTTGCATAGCGGAATCATTCGACACGATTGTATAAAGGGCTGTAACGTCGAAGGACTCCATCACGTAAAATGATATTCCTCCATTTTTGCTATATGAAACCGTTCATCTTTGGTTCGGATATTCTTTGACTTCTTCGCTTTGCCTCCAATGTTCTTGCATGCTTCTCAAGCTAAACCTTTTAACTTCTGAGAACTAGGGCTAACCGTTTCAGTTTTAAACTCGAGTGTTAAAAATATTTTTTTAAATAAAACATTTTTTTCGCCAGAGAAACCACTCGAGGCCTACTTGTCTGACTGTGACTCAATTACTTATGAGGAGTAGGGTGATTCATGCATTTTCCAGTCATTTGGAAGAGGCAAACACTCGAACGTTGGCGGCATCAACCCTGGAAAAAAGGTTTTACCATAGTGGTTGTTTTCATGTAGAGCTGAATTCAAAAAAATTGGTTAAGCAAAACATTGGTTTGGCAATGATAACCACCGTCAGTGCGCCTCTCCATTTATTTCTACTTCCAACTATCTCGAATGGAAAGTTTCAAGAGCCTTCGATCAGAGTTCATAAAATTCGCTCTGGAAAAACCAAAAAAAAAAACACTGGCTTCTAGATTGGCTTACCTTCCACGTCGTGAAATTAATCTATTCGAAAACGGCTACATGGTTACATCACAAAGTGGCATCAAGGCGAAAAAATAGGAGCTTATTGATTCATTGCTTCTGCTCTCATCCTTCTCACATAAAGAGGGCCCTTATGGGAACCTTGTTTCACACACCATGTGTGTTCATAATAAAAGAGAATAAGGAGGAATTCATTTACATCGTTTGGCAAATAGCGATTTCCATTGGCTACGAAACGGAATCTTCTCAAGATAGAATTAATGGGAAAGCCACTAACCCAAAAAATAAGTTTTGCGGGAATAAGGTCACGTTTAGCTTGCCCTTCATTTCCATCGAAATGAACATCACCATAAAACGTTGGTTAAAAGGGACCGGTCTGAAGAAATCGGTGGTGATAATCGAAATACTATCGAACACTATAAAACTCCCAGCCGGTTCGTAACCGTTGGTGTGAACTTCTACGCAATACGCAAAATTCCATAGTTTGGTCTAACAGTGGAGACGGTGATAGCACTAATTTGGGTGTGGTATACTTGATCTTTTGTAATGCAGCATGCATGGCAGAAACGAGCCATGTTGTGTCCGTATGCAAGGTACTAAACGCGCGTAAGACACATCCAAGTAGACAAATCTAAAACATTATCACAAAAAACTTTCGAAGCATTTTGATTTTTCAAGATGATCCTTAGAGGAGACTCGTTACTACCACGAGTGGTGTCACAGAATATCTCAAAGTGATTTCCTAATGTGATGGAAGGATGCAACTCACCTGCGTAAACACTGCGCTGGGTTGCTATCAAGAAGTGGAAGACTCCTAAAAACAGTGAGTATCTAAAGAAATTGCCTGCAATGCAAGAAATTTAGGCCCCGGTCTTCCCGTCGAGATGGTGGAAATTTGGTTCACTACATTGCAGTCAACTTGACCTTTTTAGAATCTGAAGAAGGCGAAGCAGTCGGAACGTGTTTGTTCAGAAGAAAGCATTAATCTATTGATTAATGGCGAGGTTAGTAGAAAGTCCTTCAGGAAAATATTATTTCACCGTTTTCCTTCTAGTATGGAGTTCTTCAGCAGTCTCTTCGGTCAATTATGGACTACGCGGCTTATGTTGACCTCATAAGAGAAAAAATAAAGGATAAAGGTGCAATCATCTTCTGAAGGATGCATTATGCAGAAGACTTCACCAAGCTTCATAGAGGATTTTGAATGCATGTTTGGCACATTGTTTTCTAATGTTTTGCCGAACTCAGTATTACTGTCCTCCCAGACAATCTGGTAGCAATTTCTCAACCCTTAGGGATGCCATGTTGACTTTGAAGGTATGGATTTTGCAGCAGTTCGCATTGTATAAAACGCTTTGATCGCAATCATCGTTGCAGACTGCCATTAAGCGGTAGAGGCATTTAATGAGGATGATGTTGAATGCGTCTTCACCATCTCGGTATCTGAAATGAGAAATCGATATTTCAAAAACCCCCTTTTTTTTTTAACCTCGGCATGACCAATCGACGTGTATTTTTCATTCATAAGCTGACACGAAGGTGATTAAGAATTTTATTCGACTAACGTCTCCATGCTTTGGCCTTCTTCAGAGTTGGATTTATCGGAGTCGATTGTCTACAGTCGTTCTTCCTCACGCTGTGGGTCTTCCTAATTGTTTGAGAGGTATCTTTCTGAATGGAGCACCGCTTGAATGAAGCAACGTTACTCAGCGGTCTCCCTTTATACATGACCGTGGATGACACTGTTTGCCTTTTGATAGTCGCTTCTTTTTCTTGGAGAATCATCTCTGCAGCAATTAGTATTAGTATCAGATAGGACTACGCGTAACAATGTGTCATAGAAATACGAGTTGATCGCTAATTCCAAAGTTACAGAAAAGACGATTTTTAAGATGTTGTGTTGATAACGATGCCAAGTAAGGAGTTCACTTTTGGAGGGACTTAATGCCGGTTATTCGTGAGGCATGGTGACGCGTCCCCAGGTGGTGGATAGTGAATTAATCGCGGACGAGAAGCGACATGCCTTTTTGAGGTGAAAATGGATTTATGCTATGGAGTTTCTATTTCTATTGCGTCGATTTGGCACACATCTGTGTTTAAGAGATGCATTCACGCATGCGTGCGTGGGTGTGTTCCCGCTTATGCTGATTGTATTCTACATTTTAATTCGGCCGGAAGCTTTCAATCATTGCAACTCAGACGTATATGAGAGATGTATAGGAGTTATCTTTAACAAACAAGCTCTGCTGTCTACTCTGAGAGAAATTGGAAAATTACCGGTGAGTATATTCAACGGCAACGTTCAGAGCTTAGCAAGCTATGCGGTGCATATCAAATGTCAAACATAGTAAAGTGAGTGGGTATTATTCTCCTGACTACGAAAGAGCCCGATAGCGCAGCATAGGATGGAGAGTCGGCTGGGATTTTAGAACTCTTCTAGGCTGCCTTGATCGCAAAGTCTATGGAGACGATCTGAAGTCAGAATGGGTGCTCTTTGGTGCTTGAGTTGTCGATAGAGGACTTGTTCATGCAAGCGAGAAGGATAAGTTGAGACAACATTGGCCTGGTCGAGACGAGACGACGCTATCCGTTCAAAGCTGTCTCTCACACTAGAGAAGAACTGTTCCTCAGAACATGCGACAGCAGAGAAGTCGATGGCGCCGGCGTTCTCGTCAATATGAATTTGTCCATGAACGTCGACTCATTCGAACAACTAACAACCCGAAGAAGACGACTACGGTTAAAAAAAGATTGGACTGGAACGAGTAGGGTGAGCGACTGTTTAAGGTTATCACAACGACCAAGGCCATCAATGGTAAACGCAATTCCAGAAGCCCTACCCTTAACGCTAGATGTCGGAGTCTTCCAGCGGAGTTCCATAACGAAGTAGATTATATCATTAGTAAATCGAAGATTTTACGTTACCGATGTCACTGTTGTCCCAAAATTCTACACGAGATCAGACCATCACTTCGTTCGCGAAAAATTTCATTTCCTGCGGAAAGGAGAGCAAGCTGGTAAGTTTAAAAAGCCTAATCTCAACCGTGCTATCAACTAGGATTTATCCAAATCATTAGGCGGCTGTTGAGAAGATCCTGTTCTCTATGACAGTCACGACGAATACGATCACCTCGTTAATATCTTCGCATTGGTGGTGTGAAACTTGAGAAAATCGCAAAGAGACGTTTATATCCAGTAGCAGTCGAGCTGGTCCGTAAGCGTGGAATCGCAAGAGCTGCAGGCAACCGGGAATTATCGTCCGAACTTGCAAAATAATGCAGATAGCCGATAAAAGAAGATCTTAAAGAGAGAAGAACAGCAGTAATGGTCGAAGCTGCAGAGGGTGAGAAAAGCATTCGCGAAGCCAACCGAAGCTTCGCCAATTACAAGAACAAGATGACTGCACTACGACACCTAGATGGAACAGTTACAGCGTCCAGAAAGGCAATGAGGAAAATCATTCACAAATACTACTCAGATCTCTTCAATAGCCACGTCCATCTCCCGTCTTATGAAATAAAAGAGAATGGATATGCTGTTCCACCGGTTCTCCCTTTCAAAATCTGAGATTCCATTTCGTCGGTGAAAAATCTAACAGCACCAGGTCCGGACAGGATAAGATCAGAACATCTGAAGAACCTTCTGCCACTCCTCGTAAACACATTGGCTCGGCTCTTCACACGTTACCTGTCTGAATGCAAGGTCCCTACTCAGTGGAAGACCAGCAAGACCGTGCTATTCTTCAAGAAGGGTGACCTCCACGATATAGGCAACTATCGCCCAATCTGCTTGCTGTCTGTCGTTTACAAACTTTTCACTAGAGTCATTCTAAACAGGATTGACAAAACAATGGACGAAGAACAGCTATGTGAGCAAACAGGGTTTCTAAAAGGATTCAGAACGATGGACCACGTCAACACGATAACAAGACTCAAGAAATATTGTTAGAGTACAAAAGACCGCTCTATCTCACTTTCATCGATTTAAAAAAGGCTTTTGACTCAATTGAGTTAGAAGCAGATCTGGAGGCCCTTGATAGTAAAGGAGTCCCTACTCCGCATATAAAGATTGTTTGTGAGCTGTACAAAAATTTGACAACCATGATTTCACCATTCTACAACGACAGCAAGATCATCAGACTCTCCATTTGAGTGACCCCAAAAAGGATTGACCGATCATTCAACGAAATACAGCCACATTAGCAAGCAGAGCTTGGAAAAATATTCGTTACGGTGCATTAGGGCGCGTGTCGCATACCGGTCGGAGGCGATCTGCAGCACACAGGTGGAATCACTTCCCGCTCCCAGAGCCCACCAATTTTTTCATTCCTCCGGGTCCAGCAAATTGGTACCAGACATATTGGAAGATAGCATTACTAGCCCGATACTTCTGCAGACCATTGCAAATCACTGTAAAGGCCAGATATGTATTCAATCACCTCCAAACGATGCCTAATGAAGTAGGTTGTATAGCGCATGCCTCACGGGTTGACCATCGCCGAGAGATTTCTTAAAGCTTTTACGACGTACTGCACCTACACGGTAATGAAACTCATTTAGGTATCGTGACAGTACAAGAGATCGCTCTGTCCCAATTTTATCGATTTGAGTAAAGCTCGGTCAAGATAGAAACAGTAGTAAAAGGGCTTCCCTACTCGGTATAGGAAGAATATTGGAAAGCTACATGGAAATTTCTTAGCCAACATATGACTATTTTATAAAATGTTAGCATCGGTGTCAAAGGAAGATTCCACAAAGCTATACAATCTCGCCAAAATTACCGCCATCCTCGAGAGGGTCACGCGACCGTTGTAGGAAGGCAAAGTTCCTAGTCTTTTTTTTTTACTAACCTAGCCTAGAAAATACTCCTTAATTCAAAGCGTTTTAGATAATAAAAAGTAGTGCTTACCTGTAGTCATGTTGTTTGAATTGACGTTTTCATTTATATGTTTTATGAGTTGATCATATTGAGTTGATGCGAGGTTGAAATACGCTGTCGTAACCGTTGTTGTTTGTTTGTTTGTTTGTGTTCGTTTGTTTGTGTTTGTTTGTTTCTTTGTTTTTTGTTGTTTTTAAAATTTTTAATTTTTTAGATACTGGAAAAAGTTGGTCTTAAGAAAAGTGACCGCGAAGATATTATCCAGATGGTCATGGAAGTCACAGGTGTCCAGGAATCTGTGGACGAAGTTCTGACGGTGAGGCAAAGTGTGTTGCTTCAGCTTTAGAACTACATTTTGAGAGCACAAATTTTCAAATTCGTGCCCGACTTTGCTAAATACCATGAGGATCCACCATGCATGCGTTCGAATTCGTATCACAGGAGAGACTGCTGAATGCATACTTAGCCTTCAATTCAGGTTCCTATCGGTGTATTGAGTCGGAATACTGCTCTTCAAGTTTGTTATCAGTTTTCTGACCTTAAAAAAATTAGATCTTGGTTTGCTTTATTGCGAAATCTAGCCTACGACTGTGTGTGCATTGCAGGACACTTTATCCATCATCCATTGCGTTAGATGGGCTAACTGCATAAGTCACTGTGCCACCTACGCCGTTGTAATTCACTTAAATAGGAACGACGCTGAAACATTTACCCTCCTTCCATACATCTCCTAGTGAACAATTCGAATAAATAATAGATGCGTCGTTTTCTTTCTCAGCAATCGCGAGGTTGTTAAACAGCATACGTTTACTTCCACACAATAACACATGCATCACAATCGTAGCTGACGTTTCGGCAGAATCGCCTTCATCAAAGATTGGAAGGGAACACTAATACGCAGCTTACAAGGTCAAACATTTCAATAACATACGGAAAGATAAGAATCTAAACGGTAGTCACACGGCCAACAGCTTCTCGAAAAAACCTACCGTTTTTCTCCGTGCCCTGAGGAAGAGTCGGTGATCAGAGTGGTATATGGTTGACGACTGCATCTCCACAAATCAACGATCGATACGAAGGTACGGGGGGCATTCCTCCCTGCTGCTCATTTTAGGGTTTTTGGCATTTATACAAAAAGCCTCGAGGAGTTTGCGCGTAGATGTTTTGGCATCATGTGCGGGAACACCTGGATCACCTGTAGTCCCGTTGATCGCCGAGTGACTCGAGCGTGCGCCATTAAATCCTCCATTTTTCCCTATCGCGTGCAAGAGTAGCCCAGTGGGTTCACCTCCCTTTAGGGACTTGTCGAGCATCATATCTTTCTTTTAGGCTTTTCATGAAGAACTCTGACCATCGGGTCGGTGGTCTTCCTGCAGTACGTTTGACATCCCGAGGAATCCAGTCACTAACGGCTCTTGTTTATCGATTGTCATTCATACGCAGTGTCCGGCCCACCTTATCTTCGACTGCTTGGCGTATAAAACGGCATCTTTGATGTTCGATCGCCCATCTCTTACTTGTGTGAAACGGGATACTCCTAGCATCGTCCTTTCGACTGCGCGTTCGATAACGCTGAGTGACCTTTCATCCTGCTTACGTAGCGACCAGGTTTATGACGCATACGTTAGGGCAGGAAGAACTGTTGAGTCGAAAAGGTGGGCACGGAGTCGGGTGCTCTTTGTTCTCTTCACTACATCCTCGACGCTCTTGTTGTTTTTTGTTGTTTTTAAAATTTTTAATTTTTTAGATACTGGAAAAAGTTGGTCTTAAGAAAAGTGACCGCGAAGATATTATCCAGATGGTCATGGAAGTCACAGGTGTCCAGGAATCTGTGGACGAAGTTCTGACGGTGAGGCAAAGTGTGTTGCTTCAGCTTTAGAACTACATTTTGAGAGCACAAATTTTCAAATTCGTGCCCGACTTTGCTAAATACCATGAGGATCCACCATGCATGCGTTCGAATTCGTATCACAGGAGAGACTGCTGAATGCATACTTAGCCTTCAATTCAGGTTCCTATCGGTGTATTGAGTCGGAATACTGCTCTTCAAGTTTGTTATCAGTTTTCTGACCTTAAAAAAATTAGATCTTGGTTTGCTTTATTGCGAAATCTAGCCTACGACTGTGTGTGCATTGCAGGACACTTTATCCATCATCCATTGCGTTAGATGGGCTAACTGCATAAGTCACTGTGCCACCTACGCCGTTGTAATTCACTTAAATAGGAACGACGCTGAAACATTTACCCTCCTTCCATACATCTCCTAGTGAACAATTCGAATAAATAATAGATGCGTCGTTTTCTTTCTCAGCAATCGCGAGGTTGTTAAACAGCATACGTTTACTTCCACACAATAACACATGCATCACAATCGTAGCTGACGTTTCGGCAGAATCGCCTTCATCAAAGATTGGAAGGGAACACTAATACGCAGCTTACAAGGTCAAACATTTCAATAACATACGGAAAGATAAGAATCTAAACGGTAGTCACACGGCCAACAGCTTCTCGAAAAAACCTACCGTTTTTCTCCGTGCCCTGAGGAAGAGTCGGTGATCAGAGTGGTATATGGTTGGACGACTCCACCCCCCAAATCAACGATCGATACGAAGGTACGGGGCGAGATCACGTGTGATCTTGGGGCATTCCTCCCTGCTGCTCATTTTAGGGTTTTTGGCATTTATACAAAAAGCCTCGAGGAGTTTGCGCGTAGATGTTTTGGCATCATGTGCGGGAACACCTGGATCACCTGTAGTCCCGTTGATCGCCGAGTGACTCGAGCGTGCGCCATTAAATCCTCCATTTTTCCCTATCGCGTGCAAGAGTAGCCCAGTGGGTTCTCCTCGCATTAGGAACTCGTCGAGCATCATATCTTTAGTCTAGGCTTTTTGTGAAGAACTCTGATCATCGGGTCGGTGGTCTTCCTGCAGTACGTTTGACATCCCGAGGAATCCAGTCACTAACGGCTCTTGTTTATCGATTGTCATTCATACGCAGTGTCCGGCCCACCTTATCTTCGACTGCTTGGCGTATAAAACGGCATCTTTGATGTTCGATCGCCCATCTCTTACTTGTGTGAAACGGGATACTCCTAGCATCGTCCTTTCGACTGCGCGTTCGATAACGCTGAGTGACCTTTCATCCTGCTTACGTAGCGACCAGGTTTATGACGCATACGTTAGGGCAGGAAGAACTGTTGAGTCGAAAAGGTGGGCACGGAGTCGGGTGCTCTTTGTTCTCTTCACTACATCCTCGACGCTCTTGAAAGCTCCCCAAGCCACTCGTTTCCTTCTGCTCAGCTCTGGAGCTAAGTCGTTCATCATATTG
>MQTX01000109.1:564714-585132 GCA_009735665.1 Angiostrongylus cantonensis | reverse complement strand
GGTTGCTCTTTCGGGTTCAGGGGAATAAGGCCCGTTTTTTTTTACTGTGTTTAGCATGTTTGATACCAACTATTAACTGGCGGGGTCCTGAATGTGGGGCTGGTTATACTCACGGGTAGCTTGCCAGGCTCTCCCAGAGTGGACATGGAGCTTATTTGTTGGATGCGACTCCTAACCGGCTCCCACATTCTTCTCTGTCATTTGATTGCAGGCTTTTGGGCGAATTGCCTCTTAGAATACAATCCGCATAAAGCGAGGACGCACCCACACACGCATGCATAGATACGTCTAGCAAATAGAGAAAGTATGTGCCAAATCGGCGCAGCAGAAACAGGGAGTCCGGCCCCTGGATCTACCTGCGTCTCTGGGAAGCAAAAGTCACTTTTGGTCCTCTATTAACCCCCGCCACCTGGAGACGCCCCACGTAGCCTCGCGACTAACCGGCTCGAGATCCCTCATGTGAGGGAGATCCGTCGAGTGCGGGGATAACGACTTTTATATGAAAATCGTATCCGCTATGCTTTTGTATCCTATGGATCCTTAGTGGAGTGCCTTGTCTTGCTTTTCTTTTAACATCTAGGTGTTCTTTTATGCGGATACATAAAGGTCTGCCCGTTTCACCAATATATTCGTCTACTCAATCATTACAAGTGGTAAGCAGCTGGGTGAGTATTAGGCTCAGAAACCATTTATTCTATCCGTTGACCCGTCTACGCAGCTGATGATGCCGACACAGCTTTTTGGATAAATGCCCAAAACCCTAGGTTGAACAGCAGAGAGGAATGCCCTGAGAACACACGTGATCTCTCCCCGTACCCTCGTATCGATCCAGCGATCCAACGATGTGGAGAGGTGCAGTCGTCAACCATATGCGACGCTGATAAGCGACTCTTCGTCAGTGGAAGGCACGTGAAAAAAACGGTGGGTTTTTCGAGCTGTTGACCGTGTGACTGCCATTTAGATTCTCATCTTTCTGTATGTGTTATTGAAGCGTTTGACCCAGTAAATTGCATATCACTATACCCTTCCAGGCTCTGAAGAAGGCGATTCTGCCGAAACGTGAGCTACGATTGTATTGTATGTCTGTTATTGTATGGAAGTAAATGTATGCTGTTTAACAACCGCGCGATTGCTGAGAAAGAAAACGACGCATTTATAATCCAATGCCGTGGTTAATAGAAAGTCGATCTTGGGAACTGTTACGAAATAATAGATACTTCCTTGGTAGTAAATTATTTCCTTACATCGTAATCAAAACACTTGTATGTGACGGTGCGGTGAAGATAACTATAATGCTTTATAGGTGTTGCAAAATCTGAACTCATTTGGGCTAGGAAGTGAACTCTTAAATGTGACAGAGAAGGTAATCTTACTCAATTCAGATTGGCTTGTTTTCACTGTACCACTTCTTTTTGTCTTCACTGTATTATTTGTAAGACATAAAAGTTTCTTTATATGCTTCGAAAAATCCTGATACAGTGAAAGAGTAAATGTCTTTCTAAGCATCTCGGATATTCACCAAGTCTTCATTTTGTTGATGCATTGTAGAGGGAAGCAGCGTAGTGAGCAGTGAAGACCTCATGTCTAGAATTATTATCGCAATGAAGGGCCGAAAGGACGAGGACATTCAGTGCTTTTCCACCCACCTTCTTTCGAAATCCATTTGCAATAGCTCTCCTAGCGTCCACAAAGGTACCTCAAGAGATGAATCTGCTCCCCTACGCGGTTCACTAGGTTGGTGCACGTAGGAGCACGCTTTCAGTAGGATTCGGTAAACCTTGCAATCCGCTATAGTGATAATGTGGTATCATTTTGTTTAGCTTATACTTGAGAGACAAAGGGATTTCTTCAAATAGCAAAATATCATACCATTGAAATTACGCTGAAATTTGAACGACGTTTATCAAGACAAACTGTTTAGCTATGAAATGGAAAAGTGAAGACCAACAAATTATTAAGTTACCTTACTTGCTTTATTGTACATGATTCTATACCACCTACTGTGTGTATTCCAGCGCTAAATTTGTTTCCTCTCAAGCATCGTCCACGAAAGCCTTCGGATTTTTCCATGGATCTGGCTAATGCTCTAAGATTTTTAGTCTTCTACATTAATGTCATGCTGGTTGAGCTATCTCGTCCTTTATTCCCGAAACAGTTATGCTTGGCATTCTCAGCTTTTTGCTCAAGGTATTTGCAAGCCTTCTTGGATTAAAGAGTAACAATCCATATACTCTAAAAGGAATGAGAATCTTGGTTGGTCCCGTGCTGCGTCGAGCAGGTGACCACGCGCGTACTGAGTGGCGTCTCTGGTACTTTGTCATCGGCACTTATACATTCATTCAGTTATATGAGCAGCACTCCAGTAATTTTTACAACAATTTTTTTCGCGAGGTAATAACAGTTTCTTTCTTCATACTTTGAAGATGGTGGGAGTTGGTGGCGCAGTGGTTGCTGATGCAGTCCACCAGGAATAACAGTTTCTTTCTTCATACTTTGAAGATGGTGGGAGTTGGTAGCGCAGTGGTTGCTGATGCAGTCCACCAGGAAACAAGGTGCTGGTTCGTCCCCTTCCCAACACCTTTCTTTAGTTTACGTGCGGAATGTTCGAAGACCTTTGTGGATGATGAATGCGAGGAAATTGATTTGAATGCGAGAAGTTCTGGGAGCCACAGTAATTGTGATGATGGGTCATGTAAAATAAATCAAAAAATGGAAATAATTTAGAGGTATGGATTATATGTAATCATCCGAGATGTTCAAATTTCTATGAAAACAGAAAATTGTTTTTCAATAAAGTGTTACAAACGTTGTCGCAATTCCTCAACCAGTGTATTTGAGTCGGTAGAGGTTGGGCATCATTTTTGTTTTTCCTTCCTGATGGCGTTGGCATTGATAACGTTCGAACAGTGTTAGTTCCAACCGTTCTTGATTAATGCAAAATGCGCCTAGCTTTGATTTTAATTCGGGAGCGTTTGCCTTTTCATCAAAGTTATTTTAATATGGCAGAAATTTTTGCATTCGTTATAAGGATAAGCTTTGAAGATTGGAGAGAGCTTCGAACAGCTACGCGATTCCCTGTCGAACGTTCAAAAAAAGGAAATGGAAAGAAAAGGCTTCACTTTTATGGAACCGGAGCAAATGAGGAAACTTCACAAAGAACAAGGTTATACGGCTATAATAAACTAAATTTTTTTATTTTGCGTTTTTCGGAATAGTTATGGTTATTTTGGCATCATGAAAGTTGCGGTAGCCTTTACTCACTGGGATTTAAAACTTGGCCTTTATAGCGCTATTGAAGAGCTGCTGAACACTAGCTCTTCCTATTCAATGAATGAAGAAAAGGTGTATTCCTAAAACGATCCATAAAAATAGAAAATCGATCTCCACTGGTAAACATTTTGAGAAGCAGTGTCCTCATCAATCCTTTCGGTATGGTCATAGTCTATGGAATAACATGCAATTCATATAGCAGTTGGCTATTCTTTGCTGACCTTTGTTGAAGCTTAGATTGGACTTCAACTGCTCTTTGATAAGAATGATGGTACTTATTTTTTAAACTTGGAGAGAAGAGGTTTTGTTTATTTTTTCTCGTTATGAACTCGTGCAATGTCATTGGTGGGTCTGAACTTTAAAACTGAAGAACTGATGCTCCGTAGGTACAATTCTGAAGTTTTCAGCTTCTCAGTATGCTAGAGATGTAAAGTAGCGACTTGACTTGAATTATATTCTGTCCGGAGTTTTGCAAATACCGCAGCATCACAGGAATTATATTTTGCAATATATTCTGCCATTTAAAAAATAGTCAGTAAATAAAAAGGTTAGGATTGTTATCATAGCGTTCATTAATTCACAATAGCTGATGTTTCGGTGGCAGAGCACGCAAGTTAAAATGAAGCGCAATCCACTCAGCCAAACACTTCCATAATTCAACAGATAAAAATTATTAGAATTATCACATAAGTTTCGCTCGCATATTAAACAGCTTCTTTTAGTTACTTACTGTTTTCCACGGCTAACCTTCTATTAACCTCGGCGTTGATTGAATAATTCACTGTCTCTCGGTGAGCAAACACAAGATTGCTACTTTATTTTTTGTTCTATTCTTACGAATAAGGTGACGTTTCGGGATATTTTGAAATCTTCAGTGACTCGAAAGTTCGGATTTTTGTGCAAACCACCCAGGATTTTTGTCACCCAAAAATTGATCGAAAGACAATTATTCTCGTCACCAAGACTTGGGAATTCACCGCATCAGCAGTGTTATGGCTCGTAAAGAAAGCTTCTTCAACTGAGACTTCATGTTTATTTTAGGCAAGTTGGCATAGAGTACGCATGGTGTTCTCAGCTTCCCGCCACAAGCATTTGCCTACATTTACGAATCGGAGCATTACTGGACACTTAACCACTAGCGTTCTTATTCCCATTTGCGATTTCTGACTTACACCCTTAACTAAGCTTAAAATGGCAATGTCGAACCATTCTTTTCTGAGACAGGCTGGAAAATAGAGTGGCAATTATATTAGGATGTTATTGGTGATATGGTAGGTAATAAATAATGGAATTATGTGGTTGGAAGGGCCATTGCGACACACACGTGGAATCGGTCTCCTTGCCCATGTCTCGCCAAGACTTCCATTTTTCCGGGGTCAGCAAATTGGTACCAGACTTGTCTGGGAGGATAGCAGCACTGGCTCGATACATCAGTACGCCACTGCGAGTCATTGTAAAAGCCAGATATGCATTCATTCATTCAGTATTCAGTCACCTCCAAATGGCACTTGATGGAGTCGAATGTATGGCACGTCACTCGGGGATTGATCAACGCCGAGAGCTTTATCGTTTATCCTTTTATGGTAGGAACCAGTGAATTACCAGTGACGGTCTCAGCTGTCACGGCAAATTTAGCCAGCGTCCTGTGCTTCTAGTTCTATATCCTACCATTTAGATATAAATTCTTTTGGAAGACTTTCCAGTTTCATTCTTATAAAAGCCGTTGTTCGTATTTTTCAATGGTTCTGATTCATCTGGCTCATATTGAGGTGATTAATCCGTTGAAGCCTCTTCTAGTTCTTCTTAACCTACATCACCAGATTCCCATTAGAAAGTTCTTGTGCGAACTGAGTACAAGGTTGTCACCACAGTGTTTTTTCTGTTAGCAAGCTTTCTGTATGTTCCTTTCCATTGGTTCTGTTGCCCTGTCTATTGGTTTATAGGACTATTTCAACGAAGCCCTTCTCCGAAACGGGCAGGTTGCGAAGCAGTGTTATCCAATTTGTCATTTGCCATAATTCTTCAGCGTAAACGTTGTGTTAAACTGCAAGTCGAACCACAGATCTTTCCTACACTTGCCATGAGCAACTATCACATAATTTATTGATTTATAGGAACCGACTTTAAGAAAGGTACAATTACCAGCGTTTTTCAATCGTTTCGTTGTTTCGCTTTCAATCCTGTTCGGATTTTGCATATGGTCCAGTGTTAATCGAGGACTTTTGTCCTTCTTTATGAACGTCACTGAGTGCAGTCCACATGATTCTCTGTTAACTCCTGGAATAGCTATACCACAGCTGTCCGAAGTGTTTAGCACAAAGAATCGCGCAGGCATTTGTAGATGGAAGGAGCTCATTCCAGACAACACTAACACCAATTTTTCAATTCAGGGCTGAAAGATAGTTCCTTTTGGGTACTAAACAATCTTTACTATTCTTTACCTGATTAGCTTAATTATATTTCTGATTTACTGTTCTCTGCGGTGTCTTTTTATACAGGTCAGAATTCTGCCGATTCCTACAATTCAATCACCTAATATGGTTCTCAATTCGAGCTCTGCTTCCTCCATTGAATTCGACTCGACGACGAACACCCACCTTGCGACAACGACCATCCATGGACCGTCGACTCAGATCAACGTTGCTCTGATGAAAGCGAAGGCGCTAAACGTTAGCCGAATAAAAGCTTTTATGGCAACCTCGTGTCAGCTTAATCGTATAAAAAATTAGTGGTCGAATAGATTTTCTCTGATGTCTCGAGATAGCCGGACTAGAGCGTTCTTGCTTGGATTTCAAAGACTAAACTGTTCCCAGAGATGTCTAGTGCTAATTTCCCTAACCTTGAAGGATGAAAGACTTGGATGGCCAAGAGCGAGTTCAAATGTTTAGCATTACTATTTATAAGAGGACTGGTACATAAGCGTTTTACGCTGTTGTACCTATTTTTCGTTACTGACAAATCATTTCCATTTAGGATTGAATAAACCTCAAAGCAAAGCCATCATACAGCAGTACGATGCTTTACCTAGAGAACACCGTGAAGAAGCCCTCTGGGCAGCGATTGTTAAAATCGCTGGCAAAATGGTATGTGACTGTGAAAGTAATGTCTGTGTGGGCACAACATCTTAATGGAAAAATTTAGTAAAGAATTTCAGCATCGTCAAAAACGTCAATTGTCGGTACTGCAACCACTTGTATTCAGTCCATTTCTCTTCGCTCCGATTGTTGGTCTTACAGTACTCGGACCCATTATACTTTCACCAAATCTCTTTTCTCCACTCGTTTTGGCTCCTTCTGTTTTATCACCAGTGGTTCTTTCACCAACTCTCGATAAATCCATCATCCTTTCAGCATACGTTCTTTCTCCACATATTTTAAGTCCAGCAGTTCTCGGCGGAAACATTCTATCTCCTTATGTTCTTTCACTAAATATCCTTAATCCAGCAGTAGCTGGTGGCGCGGTTTTTAGTCCATTTGTACTTTCACCGAATATTTTGTCACCGTCTGCAGTCGGTGGTCTGATACTTTCTCCAAATGCTCTTTCGCCCTCTATTCTTTCTCCGACTCTCTTTCAGGCAACTGTACTGTCACAAAGTTTTTTGTCATGACGGAGAGAATTGAAATCTCGCTTCATCTGCAGTAAAATAGAAAAAAACGTGTATAGGAATCGCCTGTCTGAACCTGAAACCTGTTTTCTCTGAACCCCCTCGGCAGTTTTGATGTCCCTGTAGAAACATTTCTCAGTTTTTATGGCGCAACCAGTTAATGCGCAATTTTTCGTCAATCATTCTGGTATTTGGTACAGCTTTTGATTTATATCAGTGTGCCCTCCATATATTTTGCTGTTTGATGGTGCTCCTCTACGGTATTGCTTGTTTTTCGTGTCGGACCAGCCATCGTTTGTGAGATTTGTTAACCACTGAAGAATAAAAACGCTGTAATAATAATAAGAGGAATAATAATAACAAACAGAAGTTGGTAAAAGCACAGATGATTCAGAAAAATATCTTCGTTCAAAGTTCCACTTTACCCTCTGCAAATCCAAACTCTCCATTTGTCATTCTCGGTGAAAAATCGACTGAGATCGAAGTTGCAGTCGGCTTCTGCTGATATAGTGATGGAAATGGGTGAGAAAGTACATGAGAAACTAAAAGAAGAAGTGCAAGGAAAAAATATAGAATCAAGAAAAATAACCTCACAAGAAAGAGAGTGTTCCGGTACAGGAAGATTCTACAGAGTTTTCCTCAAGAGTCTCAGAACACTGACTGATGGCTTTTTCTGTTGAGAACTAAATGAAATTCTTCACGTTTATTGAGTTTGCTAGTTTTTGAACCACGCGATCAGTTTTACTTCCAATCCATATGAGCTTGCAACAAGAATATTTTCCCTGCGCACACTGAACCTTTTCAACTGAAACAACATGTCAAGTCAGCAACAACTATTCGGGAACGAATAACAAATTTTCTTACTCGGCGTCTATAAAAATCAGATTTTTTAATAAAAATTTTAATTTTAAGCTGATTTAAAGCAAAGATTACATTCGGAAAAACATTGCTTCTCATAGAGTACCACCACAAAATCTCGTATAGAAATTTGTTATGCTGTAAACTTCGCAAGTCTTCTAGATATTGGAAGTTTTCAGGAGTTACTAGAAAACATCTTAAACATCACATCATCTTATTTTAAACAGGACTGACAGAACACTGGACGAAGGACAGCCATGTAAGCACGCAGGGTTTCGAAAAGGATTTAGTACGATGGATCACATTCACACGTTAACAAGGCTCATTGAAGTATCGCGAGAGTACAAAAGACCACTCTGTCTCACTTTCATCGACTTAGAAAAGGCCTTTGATTCAAGTGAGATGGAAGCAGTCATGGAAGCCTTTGAAAGGCAAGGAGTCCCCACTCAGTACATAAAGATTCTTCGTGAGCTGCACAACAATTTCACAACGAAAATTTCTCCATTCTACAACGACATTAACGTTGACGTCAAAAGAGGAGTTAGGCAGCGCGATACAATCTCGCCAAAATTATTTGCAGCCACCCTCCAGAATGTCATGCGAACATTGGAATGGGATAATAAGGGAATGAAAATCGATGGTCGGCAGATACATCACCTTCGCTTTGCTGATGATATCGTCCTTATACCACTAGACATTAACCAAGCGGAACGTATGCTTGCGGACTTGATAAAGCGTGTGGAAAGATTGGTCTTCGACTACATCTCAAGGAAACGATGTTCATGAAGAACAGATTGGTTTCGTTTGCCCCATTCACGGTCAACGGAAAGAATATCTCCGAATGCTCCAGTTATGTCTATCTAGGTGGGAAATCAATGTGACGAACGACTTAGCTCCAGAACTGAGCAGAAGAAAACCAGCGGCTTGGGGAGCTTTCAAGAGCTTCGAGGATGTAGTGAAGAGAACGAAGAACACCCGACTCCGTGCCCACCTTTTCGACTCCACGGTTCTTCCTGCCCTAATGTATGCGCCGGAAACCTGGTCGCTGCGTAAGCAGGAGTAAGGATCACTCAGCGTTATCGAACGCGTAGCCGAAAAGATGATGCTAGGAGTATCATTTCTCACAGAAGTAAGGAATGGGATCCGTAGCTCCGACCTGCGTCAACGATGAAAAATCAAAGATGCCGTTCTATACGCCAAACAGTCCAAGATAAGGTGGGCCGGACACGTAATTCGTATGAATGATAAGCGTTGGACAAGAGCCGTTAATGACTGGATTGCTCGGGATGTCAAATGCGCTGCAGAAAGACCACCAACCCGATGGTCAGAGTTCTTCACGAAGAGCCCCTAAGAAAGATATAATGCTCGACGAGCGCGAGCGAGCAGAACGCAGAACCCACTGGGCTACTCTTGCACGTGACAAGGAAAAGGCGCAGTGTGTAATGTACGTGCCCCCGGAAAGGGAACTCGTGGTTCGATCTCGTCCGAGTGCAAGTTTTGCGAATACCTCAGCACCATTGTGGTTAGGATTCACATGATACACTGCCGTAAAAAAATATAGAAAATAAATAAAATAAAAGGTTAACATAGGCAGCGAAATTTTTCCAATTTCTGAAAACAATTTATTCAGTAGGTGAAAATATAGTGGAATCTAGCATATATTAGCAAAGTGTCACCTGAAGAAGGATAGAGCGAAGTGCCTTTCGTAATTTTTCAACGTTTTCAACACCATAACCTTTCCATGTGCAGAAGATTTGTCGTTAGTGTCGAAAAACCAGGATTTGGCTTAATCAAATCGAGGACGAGTTAGTGGCTTACTGACCTCATCAAAATCAATAGTGGCGGTCTGTGTGTTAAAGACTGAAATTGTTGCACATTTAAAAGCGATGACGGTCTGGAGACGCTATGGTCGAGCTATCACACAATTCCAGGAGGAATCGACTACATCAACCCTCGCAAAGAAGACAAACTGCTTGTCTCAAAGAAGACTGTCTGTGGCGAAGAAATGCGTGAAAACAAACCGAATCGAAAACTGCTTGCTGGGATCTGGACGACGTTTAGATTCAGTGAGAAAAAGGCAGTATATCAAATTAATAATATTTAAGGCACGTGTTATCGCAAAGAACGAAGAAAAATCTTTCTGTTAGGTAGTGTTAATAATGCTGAGATGTTTGCCAAACTCCGGACTGCAGGTGTCTGCGGTGGGGAACGAACGCGCGATTGTCCTTTCCGGGGAGTAACGCGTTCACCACCACACCATGCGGGTCCTTCTTTTTTCCCGTCTCTCAGCTAGTTCTATCGATCTTTTGCCGTCAGCAATCACCTATCAACGGGATTGATCTAGGGAGCCCACATCGGCATTGAACCCAGTTAAGCTGAGGCTGCAATTATAATCACAATTTCAACTTACTATTTATTGCCTATTCTTTTTAACGGCAGGATATATTGCGAAATAAGGACAATGGCGCGTTCGTTCCCAACTTCAGACACCTGCGGTCCGCAGTTTTGCAAATATCTCAGCATTACTAACGCTATATTTCGCATTATATTTTGCCGTTAAAAGGAATAGGCAATAAATAATAAGTTAAAATTTCTGTTAGATCTTTAGCTTTCAAACCTTTGAAGAAGTCTTCATGTTTTTCGCCAAATCTGTCAAGAAAAAATCCCATCAAAACACAGTTTATGAAAATTTTCAAGCTTTATTCCACGTTTGCTTTCTCTGTGATCGGATACTTCCTTTTCTTAAACTGATGGAGAGTTTCTCCCAACGGCTTACCACCTCATCGTCGCTGGGAGGTGTTCCTGGACATCGGACTGCAATGTGGCGGAGGAATTCGACCCCTCGGCAGGGTCTCCCAAGCCGAGAGGGAGTCTGGCGTTCCAATCAGGAAGCCTAGCTAAGAGTAGTTACTGATCTAGTCAGTTACAGACATTTTTCACAATATCTAGCCAGTGTTGGACACTTTAAATACAGCAGTGGTGTTTTTTCGTCATCTTTTGTAAACACATAGACCCAAAATATAACTACAACGATGCTGAGATATTTGCAGAACCCTAGACCACAGGTGTCTATTGTGGGGGAACGAACACGCTATTGTCCTTTCCGGGGAGTAGCGCGTTCACCACCACACCATGCGGGTCATTCGTCTCGCCTGTCTCTCAGCTAGTTTTATCGATCTCTGCCATCAGCAATCATCCATCAGCGAAATTGATCACCTCATCGTCGCTGGGAGGTGTTCCTGGACATCGGACTGCAATGTGGCGGAGGAATTCGACCCCTCGGCAGGGTCTCCCAAGCCGAGAGGGAGTCTGGCGTTCCAATCAGGAAGCCTAGCTAAGAGTAAACCAATGCCAGTATCCAGCACATTTCTGGTATCAAAGTCGCATGGTGGCAAATCTCCCTCTGATTCACAAGGACTGCGACTACCTGTCGTGGTGACGACCTAGGGCAGACTTTGGCCAGGCTAACCTCTGGATTCCAGAAAACCACAGTGGCTTACCCAGCAAATCTCCGAAAAATGGAGGTTATTCTGGGCACCACACAACCTGAGAGGACGGGCCGTTCCGGTATCAAGTAGGTAACATAGACCCAAAATATAACTACAACGATGCTGAGATATTTGCAGAACCCTAGACCACAGGTGTCTACGGTGGGGGAACGAACACGCTATTGTCCTTTCCGGGGAGTAGCGCGTTCACCACCACACCATGCGGGTCCTTCGTTCGCCTGTCTCTCAGCTAGTTCTATCGATCCCTGCCATCAGCAATCATCCGTCAGCGGGATTCATCTGGGAAGCGCAAATCGGCAATGAATCCCGTTAAGCTGAGGCTTTTAGTTATAATCACAATCTTAACCGCTTTATTTACTGCCTACTATTTTTAATGGTAAGTTTTAATGCGAAATATAACTACAAAGATGCTGAGATATTTGCAAAAGCCGGTGATACAGGTGATTTTTTCAACTCCAGTATTACTGTAATCAGAAAATCATAATAATTCTACCAACCATAATGGTTCTTTTCATGACTATTGAAATGCATCCTGAAACAGTTACAGCCTTATTGCTGCGAGAAATTACTTTGCAGCGTGGAAGTTCTGTTGAGTGACATGAGTTAGGTTATCAATGAGCATAGGGATCTCGAGAATATAAAAGAAATTCGTACAAAATCAACGGTTATTATCTTAGTAAAGAGAGAAAATTAAGAATTTTCAAATCGAACTGCAGCATGAGGAATCTCTCTCGGGCCAGGAGATACCTATTCGGAAAGTGCAAAATTGCTCTCTTGCTCTTAAATGTCGATAATAAGTGTTTTAGTACTTATGTGAGCATTTTTAGCAAAGACGTTGGGAAAAGCACAAAACTAACTGGCAAACTGCTTAAATCTGCACATCTTGATGAACCTGAACACTTAAAAATAAGCAAGCAAGCGCTCTTAAGCCTTCAAAGTTACTGATCTAGTCAGTTACAGACATTTTTCACAATATCTAGCCAGTGTTGGACACTTTAAATACAGCAGTGGTGTTTTTTCGTCATCTTTTGTAAACACATAGACCCAAAATATAACTACAACGATGCTGAGATATTTGCAGAACCCTAGACCACAGGTGTCTACGGTGGGGGAACGAACACGCTATTGTCCTTTCCGGGGAGTAGCGCGTTCACCACCACACCATGCGGGTCATTCGTTCGCCTGTCTCTCAGCTAGTTCTATCGATCCCTGCCATCAGCAATCATCCGTCAGCGGGATTCATCTGGGAAGCGCAAATCGGCAATGAATCCCGTTAAGCTGAGGCTTTTAGTTATAATCACAATCTTAACCGCTTTATTTACTGCCTACTATTTTTAATGGTAAGTTTTAATGCGAAATATAACTACAAAGATGCTGAGATATTTGCAAAAGCCTCAGCTTAACTGGGTTCATTGCCGACTTGCGCTCCCCAGATCAATTTCGCTGATGGATGATTGCTGATGGCAGAGATCGATAAAACTAGCTGAGAGACAGGCGAGACGAATGACCCGCATGGTGTGGTGGTGAACGCGCTACTCCCGGAAAGGAACATGGCGAGTTCGTTCCCCACCATGACACCTGCGGTCCAGAGTTTTGCAAATATCTCAGCATCGTTGTAGTTATATTTCGCATTAAAAGCTGCCATTAAAAGTAGTAGGCAGCAAATAAAACGGTTAAGAATAGGACCGAAATAGTTTTATAGTTTTATTTAAAGGGTTAAATGAAAATCTGTGAGTCCAGGCCTGAATTTGTGATAAAAATCTCCAAATTTACGGATGATCTTGATTAAGTCTTCACTTTCTGTCGAGCATGCAATATAAAATGTAAATATAAATATTGACGGATAGCCCTACCGTCAAGAAACACTTTTTTGTTAAGTTAGTGCATAAATGCATAAGACCGTCTCTTACAATCTACGTCAAATAATACCTCAACAGTCTTCAGTAAATAATTTTATTGTAACTCCCACGTCCGACTTTCTATTAACCTCGGCATTGATGAATAATTGGTCTCCACATAACATATTAAGTGGAAGGCTCATAGAAAGCGGTGAGTGTGCAAAGACTCTGTGTTCAATGTGATTGAAATTTTGGTTTAGCATTTACTCTGTTTGGTAATGGAGGTGTTCGGCCATGTAGATTGCAGTCAACGTGCTCCACAACCACTACAGAGGCCTAGATAACATACCTGCAAACAGAAGCAAGAATTGCAAACGTACCACAACTTTGCGAGTTCAGAATAGAATAAATTAAAATTTATAAGGTTTCCAATACTCATATACATATTTGCTGATCTACATAGGTCGGGCCACCGATCTTCCGCATATGAGAGATCTCGAGCAGTCCAGTCGCGATGCTACGTGGCGCGTCCCTAGGTGGCGGATAGGGGTTAATCGCGGACCAAAAGCGACCTTTGCTTCCCTTAGACGCAAATAGATCTAGGTGTTGGACTTCGTGTTTCTGCTGTGCCAATTTGTTACATACCCTAGGTGAATAGTGTTGAAAATACGTAAGGTATAATATTCTTCTCAAAAGCTTTGACGTGGTGATGAGAGGTAAGTGGAAGTAAGGTGAAAGAGACAACCGTACCACCTGCTTGTGAATCGACAAAGGATCACAAGTGAAACTGTCGCAAGTAATGTAAAAACCGATCAGAAACACCTCTACTAATGTGGAAAGAAGTAAAAAATCTGACAAGTGGAAACTGTCAGAATTCAATGAACACTAAAGAGAAGGTCGTCTAAAATTTGTTCAATATTTCTTCGCGGCCGTAGAAATCAAATGTTTCATCAAAGTATGGCCTGCGGTGAAAAATTGATTCTGTCCGACACACAATAATGCTCTGAACAATCGGTGGAAAAGAAACTTGGAGGACCGAGAACAAAAAGAAGCATTTGGACCGAAAAGTGGTAGAACAATAAGTTAACACTATAGAGTTCTTTAACACCACTCATCAAACTTCTTGCTAACCATGCAGTTACCTTCCCGAATGCCTCGATGTCAATCATATTCTGAGAAATTCCTATTCGTAACGTAATTGCTGTCGCTAGGCTCGTGAGAAGTAAAAGTCAAGAATATTGACATGATGAAAAAAGAAAACTATCAAAGGACGAGCAATCTTATAGGAATGCCCCATGCATTGGTTCCCTTCCTTGGTAGCATAGTAGTTCCTGAATGCACATTTTACAAGCATAATAACTTACTAGGCACTACCAACGTATCAGATCGAATTTTTTTTACAACGCCAAAGAAGTTTGGTGGCCGTTTTACAGAAAGTGAGCAAGAGATCAAACAAGACCGAGTGTTTATAGCACAGTAGCTCCAACATACAATGAGACCTCCCTGCAGTGTTGGGATATCCATGCTAGGACGTTCATAGGTCTTCACAACGGGTAGTCGTATGACGGCTCTAACCTGTTCGCTTCATGAATTATAGAACAAAATAAAATTTAGAAAGCATGAATAAATAACATAATAATTATTTTAAGCTTACTTTACGAGCTTTCACAATTTTCTGTCTTTTATAAAAGGTCTAACGAAATGTCACCGACGTCCTATCGTTCTAATGGTTAATGGAAATAAAAGAGAAAAATAAAAAAAAGAAAAATGAGGGAAGAATGCGACGGTAGTTATGGCACAACGTTATGCAGCCAATTAAAGTGCTCAGTGACTGACTTACGAAAGTATGAAAATTGTGAGAGACATGTGATGTGCTATTCGTTTTTGTATCGAATTTTGTTATGTTACCTATACCATTCTCGTATTTGGACAGCTGCAACATTTGCTCTTCATCTCAGCTGAATAACTGCAAAGGTCGTTGACGTTCTGAAGGAAGACTAATGGCAATCCTTCGAACCTGACAGTCACGCATGGCTTAAAAAGACCACTTGAGAACCACCTGAATTCCCTTAACATTACGAATAAGTTTATGCACGATCACCATTCAACATGACAATGGGAATGGAAGGCTACAGATTATCAGTTCCGACCTGAAATCGCTGCGGTTCTCGGAGGCACCTTATTGGAAGTTTGCTTGCGGTGATGATCTGATCAATTCTATGGGTGATGATTGGAAGACAGCGGAAGGACCAAATGAGAATCTGAATTCTCTATGGGATACTTTGGTGGAACATCTAGAACTACGTCAGCAAGCGCTCAAATGCTGCATCCATATTTTGCAAGGCTTCGCTTGTTACAACTTCAGCAGAACATTAGTTTCCTTTCTTTTCGCACTCTTTTTGTAGGTCCACTGAACTAGCGAAGCAACAAAAATATCCTATTAAACGGCATATCAATATACTCAATAAAATCTGATCAGAACATTTGAATTGGGAAATAATTCGGTCAATCTTTGTGTGGTTCTTGGCTTACTGTCTACACAATTGTGATCTGCAGCTGACCATTGTAATAAGGGTATGCAGCACTAATCGACATCTCCATATTCTGACCCTTCCCTTGTAAATCATACACTCTTTGGTCTGGTCGTCCTTCCATTACACTTCTCATCTGTCTCAATAGATTTTTCCAATAAAATGATAGATGATTTGTAAAAAATTCGGCATTATTTTCCAATAGAAGCGTAATATGCAGCATAGATTCGAGGCAAGGTAGAAAACCGATCGAATGCGTGTTTCGCTCATTATGAAAGAGCTGATTACGCTCTAATGTCATTTGTCAGCATTTATGGTATTTTTATCAGCAGACGTATCATTTTGAGCAGACGATGTGTTTTTAGCCAAACAATTTTCAATCACTTCAATCACTATTCGACGTTTTTACCTACTTGTTAGACTTTTACCGTTGCGATAAGAATTCTGCAAATATCTGAAATATAGGGCGCGTTTGGCACAGTGATTGGAGGGCCACTGCGACACACGTGGAATCGATCCTGACGCTCATAGTCCACCGAGCCTTCCATCTCTCCGGGGTCGGCAAATTGGTACCAGACTTACCTTCGAGGATAGCAGCACTGGCTCGATACATCGATAGGTCACCGCGAGTCATTGTGGAGACCAAATTTGCATTCAATCACCTCCAACGGTACTTAATGAAGTCGAATGCATGGCGCATCCCTCAAGGATTGATCAACGCTGAGAGCTTTATCATTTATCTGGAATATTCTTCTCTTCTTTTTAGTAGGAAACAACTATTCCATCTGGCATCGTTAAATTTTTTTTACCACTTTATTTGGCAGTAATGCCCTTTGTCATAGCAGTTGTCAAAATATTCTTCTAGTTTTATCTTTGTTTTTCTTCCTCATTTTTTCATTATTATTTGGAAGGATGTTAGAATCCCTATAGAGTTTAGTAGAAACAATTCAAAATACAAACAAAAAATAATATAAAAATGATATAAATATAAACGTGATTTAAAAAAAGTAGCAAGTATTGCCTTCATCTCCATTTCAGCATCGAGCACAAGGATGTCTCTAATTCTTTTTATATTTCTGTCCCCTTATGAGAAAAAAACACTTTTGCTCTTGAAATTTTACCTTAAATGCTCCACTATATCTTATATTATAGTAAACCCTATTGAGATGATTAGCGACTATTACAATCTTAACATCTTCACCAACATGAAGCGTGTGTAGTGCAATGAGCAATGGTGTCCCGCCAACACAGACGGAGTTATTAGTTCGATTACGTACTCCCCGCTTGCCATGACCCACATTCCTTCCAGAGCTGCAGCTGAGTACCAGAATTGTCTGGAGAGTCAATATAGCAACTAAATACAGACCATCGCATGTTATTACTTGGATACTTGGATGGCCCGTCTTCGCTGGTTGTGCGAGCTCCGTCATAATTTTCATCTTTTCGAAGTTTTCCTGGTTTAGCCATTGTGGTTCCTGAAGTCCCGTGCTAACGAAGTCAGCCTAGCTAAACTGCCACAGGTATTCACCACCCGCCGACCTTGTGGATCAGAGGGAGATTTCCCGCTCTGATGATTGATAAGATTGAATGATTAGATTGATACCACCAGGACAGTGGTAAATCGTGGTATTGATTTACTCATAGCTGGGCTTCCTGGTGGAAACGCTTGGCTCCTTTTCAGCTTGGGAGATCCTGCTGGGTGATGAATCACCCGCTTTACATCGCAACCCGACACCCAGGAATACCTCCTAGCACTGATGAGGTGGTAAACCATTGAGATACGCACGTTATTGTATTGGACAAGTATGAATGTGAGACAGCGAACAAACTGAGGAAATGCTGCAACAAAAAAATTATTTTGAGCCGTTATCAACTGATAGTCGGCAACAAAAACAACAGACCTGTATAAAAAAGCACTAATAAGTGAAGTTAGTTCATTCGAGCGGTGCTCCAATGGATTCGACTCGGAACGACCACAAGTACCTCATCGGAAGAAACAACAATGTGGGGCATTCTGCTCGGATGAATCCGGCTCTGAAGAAGGCGAAATCGGCGAAATGTTAGCCGAATAAAATTTCTTTAAAGTCAGACTCTGTCACTCTACCAGCGAAAAATAAACAAATCCGTTAACATGTAGCTTAGAATTGATTGCTTGGCTAAAGTTTTTTTTCGCTCATAGAATTAACAGTGGATGGGATTGAATCAGTCAAACGCTCACATTTCTGTCAAGGTTTCCTCGCTGTTCACCATAATCCTTTTAATGATGGTTTTTTGTTTACCTTGCTCAACCGTATCACAGAATATCATTATTTATCACATAGTGTCAATTTTTCTTGTCACAAGCCACAACTAAAATTAGAAGCGTTATTTTCATTGCAGAAAACAAAAGACAGGACAGATTTCGCAGCGACTATCTCCGTTGAGTCTGCACGTTACCCATTTTTTCAGTCTTTCACGATTTTTTACTTTGATTGAGGTGTTTCTAAACTGTCTTCATCAAGTACTGATGCTTAATTCTACTGCGGTGTGCTCTTAATGTATCTTCCTAAATTGGGTTTTTGCAAAGAGAGCAGCGTCGGTGGAAGCGGGTTGGAGTATTATCCGAAATAGTTGAGAAACTGATTCCAGCCAAATCAGCAATGCGACTGAAATTAACCATACTTCAATTCTATTACTAGTAATCCGTTTGTTAACAGTTCTTTCATTAATGCTTCAAACCCGCGATTACCCTTGTATAAAACAAGAGTGCCATCCACCACATCAACTAGTGTCATTGCTATGCTTTTTTCAGAGATGCTTTTACCGTACTAGTGCAATCAGGAATCATCCATTCCCGCTGATCGTTGATTGTTCATAACAGCAGCACGGTACAAATAGGGGTAAGAAGAAAGGAAAGGAAGGGCATTGGTTTATGCACTGGATAGCATTTGAGCTACAGTAGAAGTAGTCGCGGGTTCGAAAGATAACTGAGGTTCCTAATTTTGCTCATACACCAGAATCCTTGTGGTTGAATTTTACTTCGCATTCTGCTAGGACAAAGCAATGTTGAACGGACCGGTTCACACCATACAACTCGTCCTCCTTGTTCAATTCGTCTTAAGAATTTACTATTTCGACAAAAAAATTAGTAAACCGTTTCGCTTAGCGTCAGACAAACTCATGGCGTTGAAACATGGAAAACCGTTAACGAATGACGATCGCAAATCGAATAAGCGGTGGAGGTGGAATGGCACCTTTTTTCTTTTTCCGAAAAATAGATCCTCTTACTAATAGTCAGATCGTTAGATAGTAAACTAGTGGTTATCTCTAAAGAACTTTCTGTAATCTTGTAACTTTCTGTTTCTGTAAGAAGATAATAATATTTGTGCTAAAGTGTACCGTGAGACTTTGCTGTCAACAGTAAGAACTACATCTGATAAAAAGTTAATGACTAGGGCAAAATTAGTTTCTGACGCAATGGCTATATTTAGTTCGTTTTTGACAAATCTTCACAATCCTAATAGCGCTCCACCTTGTGCCATCGATAACCCCGAACATAGAACAGCTGTAATGCATTCCGTTCTGTTACTATACCTACGTGACTAAAATTACTTGCATGCAAAAGAGATAACTCAAATAAAAAGCGTGCGCTGATATCTATCCCGATATGCTATGATTATCCTATTTCACCCAATTAAGAGAAGGGACCCGAAACACCGACCTGCGTCAACGATCAAAAACCGAAGATGCCATTCTGTACGACAAACCGTGAAGATAAGGTGGGCCGAACACGCAGTGAGTATGAATGACAATCGATAAACAAGAGCCGTTAGTGACTGGATTCCTCGGGATGTCAAACGTACTGCAGGAAGACCACCAATCCGATGGTCAGAGTTCTTCACGAAAAGCCTAGAAGAAAGGTATGATGCTCGACGCGTCCATAAAACGAGCAGAACCCACTGGGCTACTCATGCACGCGACAGAGAAAAATGGAGAATTTACTGGCGTTTGCTTGAGTCACTCGACGATCAACGAGACTACAGGTGATACAGGTGATACCCTGCCATGAAAACTAATAGAAAGTGGATAAGAGTAAATACATAGTAAGCTCTTTTGCTCTCATGTATACTTTCTATAGTCGTAAGTTCGTATGCTTTTTTTTTAAAGTTCTCACCATTTATTCGCATCCAAAACCGCACATCCAATTACGACAAATGGTGTGCTTTTTGAGAAAGCTTGTCTAGACTCCGTAGATTAGGATTAAACTAGATGAGATCTTTAGCAAGCAGCGAAAGACGTTACATAGTGCACAGGTATTTTCTACACTCCTCTCTTTCAATTTTTTCATTCCCTTTTTTGCTCCGAATTTTTGTCACCTTTTCAACAGATCTCCCTCACATGAGGGATCTCGAATCGGCTAGTCGCGAGGCTACGTGGCGCGTCTCCAGGTGGCGGATAGGGGGTTAATCGCGAACCAAAAGCGACATTTGCTTCCCTGAGACGCAGGTGGATCCAGGGGATGGACTCCATTTCTGCTGCGCCGATTTGGCACATGCATTCTGTATTTGCTAGGCGTATTCATGCATGCGCGTGTGGGTGCGTTCTCGCTTTATGCGGATTGCATTCTACGAGTCAATTCGGCCAAAGGCCTGCAATCAAGTGACAGGGAAGCATATGGGGGCGGTTAGGAGTCGCTTACAACAAATAAGCTCCTTGTCCACTCTGGGAGAGCCTGGCAAGCTACCCGTGAGTATAACCAGCCTCCACGTTCAGAGCCTAGCAAGCTATACGTGGGTATCAAATATGTAAAACACAGTAAAAAAAACGGA
>MQTX01000109.1:545865-563033 GCA_009735665.1 Angiostrongylus cantonensis | reverse complement strand
CGCTACGTAAGCAGGATGAAAGGTCACTCAGCGTTATCGAACGCTCAGTCGAAAGGACGATGCTAGTAGTATCCCGTTTCGCACAAGTAAGGGATGGGATCCGAAGCTCCGATCTACGTCAACGATCGAAAATCAAAGATGCCGTTCTATACGCCAAACAGTCGAAGATAAGGTGGGCCGGACACGTAATGCGTATGAATGATAACCGATGGACAAGGGCTGTTAGTGACTGGATTCCTCGGGATGTCAAACGTACTGCAGGAAGACCACCGACCCGATGGTCGGAGTTTTTCACGAAAAGCCTAGAAGAAAGATATGGTGCTCGACGAGTCCCTAAACCGATGAGAACCCACTGGGCTACTCTTGCGGCTGACAGGGAAAAATGGAGGATTTACTGGCGCCCGCTCGAGTCACTCGACGGATTACGGGACTACATTATTACAGTATTACAGTACTACAGTTTTACAGTATTACAGTATTTCAAGAGATCTAATCTACGAAAGTTATTTGATTTTTTTTAAAAATTTAAATTGCCTCTTAGAACTGACTGACATCAACGTTTTTCCTTTAAGGTTTTTTTAAACGTTCTTTCTTTGGGATTTCGTTAGCTTCCAGCCTTCCATTTTCGTTTGTTGCTGTCTAACTCTGGTCGTTTCATCTTTTTAGTTGAAGATGACCTTTGTATAGTTAGAGAACTCTGTGGACGGCAGAATTCTCCTACAGGATTTTTCTTTTTTAGAAACCATAAAATGAAATAGTTCGTTAGTTGACAACCATCTTCTCTTTTCCTTTTCTTTTTCGTGATTTCTTAAGTAGTTCGCGTCAAAAAACATTAACTAATTTTTTTAATCACTATTTTTTTAACATGTGTTTGTATCGTTTAGCTTAGACGATCTTGATAGAGATGCTCATTCGACTAACGTTTTGACGTCTTCTTCTTCACCATAAATTTTTGCTATTTGTAACCATTCATGACCTCGTTAACGCGTTGATATAAATACAATTCTCATTCTCACCATCCAACGGCGAACGTTTCACATTGCACCGATAACAGCAGCTCTTTTTATCTCTTTTATGAATGCCATTGAATGCTGCCCTGTTTTTCCTGGAATCTTAAGATACCTATGCTAAGGTGTTCCTACATAGATTGCAGTGAATAAGCTGATTCCAGAGGTGCCTGGCATGGACATGTCGATCTCAGTTGTAAGTTTGATGATCTCGTGGCTATGTCGTAGTGAGCATTTTCTCGTTATGAATGGCATGCCTACTACTATTCTACTCAGCCATCAATGTGACTATAAGAACAGGGTGGAAATGATAGGTCTTGTGTGAATCGGATCCAATTTTTTGGAGGTTTTCTACGGCTCTGAAGGGTGGGTGCGCATGGGTTATCAACATTCATTGTTAAAGTAATGCACTTAATCATTCCGAGGCACTCAAATTGGTGTAGCTTTGCTATTCTTAATACTCTTATTTTATTACTATCGTGAGCACTGCTGTGAGTATTATTGCCATCATCCCCGAATTTCTGCTAACCTCGGCATTGATCTTGATAATTTACTGATTTTCTTCAATGAGCAAACATGAAGTTGTTGCCGCAGCATTTGTTTGCACAAAATAACTGTGGATTCGGCAGTTTCGCTTCCGTTGAGAGCTTGGAAAGGTCAGATAGACATGCAATCTACTCAGCCAAACACTTTCATAAACCCAGCAAGTAAAACTTAAAGCATAACTTTGCGTTCGCGTAATAAACAGCTTCTTAAAAAATCGTTAACATTATACAGTTTGTCAATCCTAAATGCTGTGATACCAACCTCGTGTTTGCTCAGTGAATTATTGTGATCATTACCATTTTCATTATTAATTTGTTCATTACTATTTATATTATCTTTATTTTTACTATTGTTGTTATTTATACATGTCACTTACTTACTATTACTACTATTTACTATTGCCTTGAGCGAATGTGGCGCAGTGGTTGGAAGCGCCACTGCAACACAAACGTGGAATCGATCTCCGTGCCCATGGCCCATCCAGCCTTCCATACCTCTCGGGTCGGCAAATTGGTACTAGGCTTGTCTAGGAGGATTGCAGCACTGGCTCGATACATCGGTTGGCCACCGTGAGTTACTGTAAAGGCCAGATATGCATTCAATCACCTCCAAACGTTGCTTGATGAAATCGAATATACTGCGCATCCCTCAGGGGTTGACCAACGCCGAAAGAATACTTTTACTACTTTTTTCTGGCGTTGTTGTTTTTCGGTGTTTCAAATTTTCACCTTCTCAAATTAGATTTCTTACTGGACAAAGCCATTTCTTCCGACTCCAGTTATGATCCAACAAAATCGAAGCTAAGTAGCTAAGAGAGTAATTAGTTCTCTTTAACTTTTTTTTTTCAGAAGGGTACCGTAATGGTGAATGAAAAGAAAGACTACATAAGTATCGTAATTTTGTTTTTCGTGAATCTTCTCAACTATGTCGATCGATACACAATTGCAGGTCTGTAGCTTATTTGTTAAAAAATGTAGTAGGTTGTTTGAAATTAATGTCGAATTTCAGTTGTTTATTCGAAGGTGCACATTTCAGCTCACAGTAAACTTTATTAACCGGAGCAAAGGTCACTGAATATACCTATCTTTGTTAATAATAGATGATAGTTCACTTTTTCGAATATCATTAAATTCTCGACTATTGAAGGGAGTGGAGTGGTTGAAAGAAAGCAGTTTCGGCTTTGGCTTGGATTCTGAAGCGTTTCTTGAACATGAAGTTATCGAGATGTTTGGAGAACTGGTAGTCGTTAAGCGAGAGCTCTTCCAAATATGCTTTATGATGATGGATGGAATGAGCTGTAGACCACTGAACAGTCAGCATGATCTCTTGCTTCCACTGATGTCCATCTACTAGCCGATCGCCACAAAATGTCGTAGAAGGGTTTATGCCACCGGTCACCGTGAGGAGGAAGCGGGTCGTTCTGGCTGCGCAGATGAAGCGCCGACGATACATTAAAACAGTGATTTCTTTACTGTTTTTCACTTCGTGCAACTCCTGCAACTTTGTACGGGTATTTCTTTTACAGTTTTCTTAAGTTTCTCCTAAACAGCTGAGATGCTCACATTGGGTTTTGTGCATGTTGTTGAGGATAGTGGATGTGTTTGCTCCCAACAAATTCAACTACAATTCATCGTCGCCTGAGAGAGAAGGACATCGGCATCCTCACTTATACTCAAGACCGAACTTCTCATGACGAAATTTTTCATGTCAATATGACACTGTGTGTTCATGAGCAGCTTATCGGCTTCCTCACAAAACTAACTCACTAATGTTTCGAGCCGTTTCCGCTGCACTACTTCGGAGCATGAGCTTGTAGAAGTAGATTTGTCGAAACTTCTGCTTTGACGTATGAAATTCCAACCTTTCAAATTTGTAAACGGTAGAATTCATACTATTACAAACCGAATCTCGCTTAACTTTGATTTCAACAATCAACCTGTTTTTTTCCATTGATAAGCTAACACGAGGTTGTTACCAAGCATTCATCCAGTTAAAGCTTCGATGTTTTCGTCTTCAACGCCGATGGACCGAGTCGATGGTCAACAGTCGTTTGAACGTCGATATTGACACCATAGAGTGAGCTTACTTCATGCAAGAGATGCTCCACTGAAAAAGGATTGACTCGATACGACGATGAAAACACCACATCGCGGGGATGAACGACCGTGGACAATTGGGTCAGATCATTGGCTCCGAAGATGACAAATACGTCAAAGCATTGGCTAAATAAATGTTTGGGTACAATCTTATATTAGCTTCTTAGTGAAAGAAAGCAGGGTTTGTCTTATAATTCAACAAAACAGTGCGGAAATGCGTGAGATGAGCTTTGCAATGGTGTATTATCACACGTCGTTAAAAAAGCTATTGATTGCTTGCCTCAATAAAAAGTGCGTGGTGCGGCCTTTCATTTTCTTCATTGAATTATTGATCTTTTGGGAAAAAATGTCTTGTATTTGTTTAGTCATAACAGTTTTCTTTCAGATATGTAATTGAGTGCTTATTTATTGCTGTTACGATTCGACGTTTCATTAAGGAATGTTTTTGGCACAAAAGCGTTTTTCGAGGTTGTCTGCTGTGAGATGAAGAAGAAACAAATAGAAACTGAGAGGAAGATGAGAAAGGCTGCGTGAAATTTCGTTAGCACGGTATCTCTTACCAAGTAGGATAAATCACGTGAAAAAAGAAAAGTCCAAGCTGGATGAAATCGACAACTGGATGGAAGACACTTTTCTGATTTAAAACAAAACATAAAACATATTTCACGGATGTGTGCCGAACTACTCAGTAGCCACCACAAAAGACCATTTTAACTTTTTTCTTTATGTCCAAGAAGCTAAATCGGTCAGCATAGGAATGTGTAAGACTAAGAGCAAACCCATGCGGGGAGAACTTGGTAACAACGCCTGGTGAAGACTTATTTTTGACTGGCTTGCTGGCCCAAAGTTGCCCTTATAAATGATGGAGTAACAATGGTGTTATAGTTAATTGTATAATTACTATGAATCTGTTGATACAATTTAGTAATTTGTAAACCATAAAAACTCAGTCGTCAACCATATGCGACTCTGAGCGGCTGTTCATCCTTGGTGGAAGACAGATGAAAAATGCTGCTCTGAAGAATGTGTTTCTACCGAAACGTCAGCTACGAATGTGTTGTATGTGTGTTATTGTATGGAAGTGAACGTATGCTGTTTAACAACCTCGCGATTGCTGAGAGAAAAAACGACGAATTCACAATTCAGTGCCGAGGTTAATAAAAAAAATCGATCCTGGGTACTATTAGTAATTTGTTTTTTATAGGATTATTAACACAGGTGCAATCCTTTTACAACGTTGATGATGCGATGGCCGGGCTTATTCAAAGCACATTTCTTGTGTTCTATATGGTTGGATCGCCACTTTGCGGATATCTTGGAGACAGGCGAGTATTACTCTCTGACAAAAACAACCCAAGTTTCCCTGAAAGCACTTAGTATACTCGACTCGTTTTGTCGTAACCGTCAACTATGAAAGTCTTCCGTGTAAGACTTCGTTCAATTCCATGATGAGAGCTTTGTCGTCTTTGTAAACGTGGTTGAATGCAGTTGCTCTCATCCGGGGATGGCTTTACTTGTGCGTTTCCAATAAATCGCCATAAACTTTTGCCGCCTTCAATGGACCAGAAGGAACCTTTCCCAAGAAAATGTGCTGCGAATTTGCCAACGCTGGGTAAATGAGAAGCTTCGTTAACTCAGGACGAAAATGAACAAGCAGGTGAAGTGCGTGTTTTCCAAAGTATCTTCATTCCTTCCGAATTCTATAACTCATTTACAGCATTTACTACGAAAAATTAGAAAAATGTGCTGATAAATGCAAGAAATTTCCATTCTTTTCACCTAGCCATAAGTAACGGTGCGTAAGCGATTTCATTTTTTCCAGAAAAAAATTTTCCACACGGCTTCACATCTACTGCGGGGATCCCAATAGTTCTTTCAACCGATTCCTTTCCTTGCATTGGTCATCTACGGAGAGCTTCCAGCTTTGTTATGCTTGTCGGTTCAGCTGTTGCTTGATTAACAATTTTTATTTCCTCATCAATGTGGTTGAATGCTAGTCGACTAGATTCTCCATAGAGTCCCAAAATAGCCCTTCTAGAGCGTTACCACTTGACATCTAGAGAGGGAAGTTTTCCCAAACAAGCCTAGTACCAAGGCCGTTACCAGTAGCCTGAGAGGCTTGGTGGGCCCGGAGTAGCATCGAACTAGCACCGTTCTCGTCCTGACCAAAATCACTGCCATTGCGGCACCTGTCCCAATCATATATAAATGTCTGGTTACTACGAGGAAGGTTCTGAATAACTTCGTAGCTCAGCTCAAAGGAAATTAATTACTTGAGATTTAATCGAAAACTGATCATCATCGTCGGCATGACATTGTGGTTGGCAGCCGTCACCAGCTCTTCGTTTGTACCCCCTCAGGTCAGTTCCATGATGATCTCTAAATGAAGATGTAGGAATTAATAAGTGGTAAAACACAATTTTTTCCATTTGTCGAATGCATTATGCTTTCTAATTATTACTTCTTTTTATTAAGTTAGTATATCATAAAAAAGACACTTCGTCTTTAACCTAATATTTTTTTAATCTTTTTTCTAACTCTTTTTAGAATGAAGGAAACATAGTCACAACGATTTTTTTAATCTAATTTCTATTCATTTTTTAAATTTTTATCCTTTTTTCTAGTTTTATGTTCTATTAAATTTTTTACATCGAATATTTAACATAGTATCATACAAAGTGGTTTCTTCAGTATTTTTGGATCTTCTTACTTTTCCGTGGTATTGTCGGAATCGGTGAGGCGTCCTATGCAAGCGTTTGTCCGTCGATTATCTCGGATATGTTTTATGGCAAGGCGAGAAGTCACATGTACATGTTGTTCTACTTTGCTATACCAATAGGAAGGTTAATCAGTTTCACCCCTACACGTCAACAAAGTAAACTGCTATCCAGACGTTTTGACATAATAAGGTAACATAGTACAAGAATAAAAAATGAAGTGATAATTCTTTTAAATTCTGTTTAGCAAATACGAGGTGTTATTTTATTTCTTTATTTACGTACAAGATGACGTTTCTGCGGATTTCGCCTTCCTCAGAGCCTGGAAAGGTCACGTTGACTGCAATCTACATGGCCGAACACCTCCATTACCAAACAGAGAAAATGGTAAACCAAAATTTCAATCACATTGAACACAGAGTCTTTGCACACTCACCGCTTTCTATGAGCCTTCCACTTAATATGTCATGTGGAGACCAACCGCGCAGTGTTCACATAGAAACGTAATATGCCCGTCCCATCAGAATAGTCTTATATACTGCCCAATATCACGCGTGATAATGAGGCATTCCTCCCTGCGGTTCATTATCCGATTCTTGGAATTAATCCAGAATGCCTAGAGAATTTTACCCGCTTGTGTTCTCGATTCTTGCGCGAGGATCGTAACCTCTACTTCAAAATCTTCTCCGTTATGAATAATCTCCGTTATCTTCTACGGAGAAGATTTCGAAGTAGAGGTTACGATCCTCGCGCAAGAATCCTGGAGTAATTCCAGGAATCCGAAAATAAACCGCAGGGAGGAATGCCTCATTATCACGCATGATATTGAGCAGTATATAAGACTGCTATTCTGATGGGACGGGCACATTACGTTTCCATGTGAACACTGCGCGGTTGGTCTCCACGTGACATATTTAGTGAAATACTCATAGAAAGCGGTGAGTGTGCAAAGACTGTGTTCAATGTGAATGAAATTTTGGGTTACAGCATTTTCTGTTTGGTTATGGAGGTGTTTGGCCCTGTAGATTGCAGTCAACTTGACCCCTCCAGGCTCTGAGGAAGGCGAAATCTCCCGAAACGTCAGCTTTTACGTAAAAAAAAAAAATGAAATAACACCTCGTGTTTGCTAAACAGAAGTAAAAAGAATTATTCACCTTGAAGTTTACAAAAAAAACTGTCTTTTGAGTTGTTAAGAGGTTGTCGTGCAGAGCAAGATAAACGGGTCCTTATTTTCGCTAGAGTTATCATTGGGAGGCCTGTGGTTTCCTCTACACCTATCTCGGGCTACAGTTTCGCAGCCATTAAAAATGGCTATTTGCCGCGCCTAGTTCCGCGACTCCTCTCTCTGCTCCCTTCCTGAGCACACGTTGGTAGCTGTTCGAAACATGTTTCTCATAAGCGCCCTTTTCGTGTGAGAGGGGTGAGAGGAGATATGTGAGAGGAGTGAGAGGAAATGAACTAAGATGTTTTTACTACTTGGCTTTTGCACCTCAATATATTTATCCGGTTGTTTTGACGTCTTCGTTCTCATCAGAGCCGATGATCCGAGTGGGTGGTCCACAGTAGTTCCTCTTCTCAATGTGGAGTCTTCATTGCCGTACCGAGACGGATGTTCTCGTTTGGAACCACCGCACGAATGACATATGCTTACCCAGCAGTGCTCTTCACACAGGACGGTTATTACTGATATGACTATCCGTTGATAATAATTTATTTTTCATCGGATAATTCATCCTGCAGCAGTCCGTATTATGTTAGCTGTCATACAGCGAATAGCTAAACAATTCTTAAACCGGCTGCCATTTAACCACGGTGATAAAATAATCAACATCTATTTGAATACATTAAATATATAATGTTTGTTTTTACTACTTGGCTTTTGCACCTCATGTTTGCTAAACAGAAGTAAAAAGAATTATTCCATTAATGCCGAGGTTGATAGAAAGTCGGACGTGGGAGTTACTAAAAGATGAAGTGTTTGGGGTAAGTCAAGACTTTAGTGAACCACCACGCATTCAACCCCATTCATAGCATCACATAGGTGGTTGAATACATATTTGGCCTAAAAAATAACTTGTAGGACCTACCTCCAAGTATCAGTGATTGCTTTTCTTTTAAGCTTATTGGTAAAAGCTGCTCTGCAATACACACGGTTTAGTTGAATCACTCTCATTTCTTAAGTAGATTAAGTTTTTTTTCATTTCTCCGGGCTCAGCAAAACGGTTATAGACCAGTCAAAACACTAACTGCTGCATAAATGGGCTTGTATAGATCATCACCGTCAGGGAATTTTAAACGCCGACCACTTTATCTTTATGATTGTTCCACTGTGAATTTTTGTTTCAGTGGGCTCGGTTTCGTAGTGGGAACAAAGGTCGCTAGTTTAATGGGTGCTTGGCAATGGGGAGTACGAGTCAGCGTAATCGCAGGTGAGAAAAAACAGAACTTTCCACAATTTATGCTGTTTACTACGTATAAAGAAGAAAAATTGAATTTGAAGGAATTATTGTGTTGGTGTTGCTGGCTGCGCTTATCGACGAACCTAAACGCGGTGCAGCAGAAGAAATTGTGGGAGCACATCTGCAACTCGATGGCGCATCGTCGTTCTGGCAAGATATCAAATCCCTGGCTTGCATGTAAGAGTTTTTAAAGATCGTTGAAAATTCCAAATTTCCAAGCTACTAAATTCTTTTAGACCAACATTTCTTTTATGCATTTGTGCCTACGCTGCTTTGGTATTCGTGACAGGAACATTGACGTGGTGGGAGCCAACGATTATTAAGCACTCAATAGCCTGGGATCTTGGTCTTAATGATACTCAACTACTTCCGAATGACAAAAAGAACAAGTAAGTGTAAATGATTTATGCAATAAAGCCAAGCATATATGTACATATCTGGTCGTGAAGAATAGGGAACTGCAGTGGCTGGTGACGCCGTTGATCAAAAAGCGAAAACGCTAGTTGGAAACCATTCCCAACACTCCTCTCCAATCCATGTAGGAACGCCTTACTCCAGCTATCCCCAAGATGGCAAGGAGATCAGCTCGACCAGCTTTCTACGACACTGGTAAAGAATCCGAAATCCTCACGCAACAGCCAAAACAACACGCTAAATGTTCGCAGATCATTGTAAAGGTTGAATGCGAATAAAACGAATCGGATGCAGCAAGTTCCGAACAGTAGATGTGATGATAAATATATTTATCCGGTTGTTTTGACGTCTTCGTTCTCATCAGAGCCGATGATCCGAGTGGGTGGTCCACAGTAGTTCCTCTTCTCAATGTGGAGTCTTCATTGCCGTACCGAGACGGATGTTCTCGTTTGGAACCACCGCACGAATGACATATGCTTACCCAGCAGTGCTCTTCACACAGGACGGTTATTACTGATATGACTATCCGTTGATAATAATTTATTTTTCATCGGATAATTCATCCTGCAGCAGTCCGTATTATGTTAGCTGTCATACAGCGAATAGCTAAACAATTCTTAAACCGGCTGCCATTTAACCACGGTGATAAAATAATCAACATCTATTTGAATACATTAAATATATAATGTTTAGTATGTATTCTTTCTTTGATGAGCTAACACGAGGTTGATAATAATATTTATTATCGGCTAACGTTTCGACGTCTTCGCCTTTATCAGAGCCGATAATCCGAGTCGATGGTCCACGCTTGTTATTCGTCTCGATGTGGCGGCTTCGCCTTTGTGTCGAGTCAGGTCTTCCTCAGCGGTCCATCTCCTCGAATGAGGCACACTCATTCAGTGACGCCCTTTTATACACGATGCTGATGGTGGATATAATGATAATGTCCGTTGATAACTACTTATTTTTCTTCCGGACATATATCATCGCGCACATCGTGCAGAAGTCGGTGTTATTATCAGCTAGCACAAAGCGTAGTAATACTTCGAAACCGACTTTAGTTGAACCTCGGTGTGCTTATTCAATATGTATTTTTTCCTTGGTGAGCTTACACGAGGTTGATAATAATATTTATTATCGGCTAACGTTTCGACGTCTTCGTCTTCATCAGAGCCGATGATCCGAGTCGATGGTCCACGCTTGTTATTCGTCTCGATGTGGCGGCTTCGCCTTCGTGTCGAGTCAGGGATTCTTCAGCTGTCCATCTCCTGGAATGAGGCACACTCATTCAGTGGTGCCCTTTTATACACGATGCTGATTGTGGATATAATGGATATACTAATAGGTTAATAAATCTCGGTTTGTTCTGTTGAAATCAGATATGCTGAATTTTTTACACTTTTCGCTCTCAAAAGTTTGTTGTTTAGCGTTGGTTTGATTTTCGGAGCGATCACAGCCGTATCAGGTCTTATCGGTGTTTCAGTGGGATCGCTTCTATCACACGTGAGTTTACAAGACAACGTTATCGCTGATTTGAAACTACTTCCTGGGCTAAACAAGAAAATGTGGTCGGCTGGTTCGCACGAAACTCGACTGAGAGCGAAACACTGATCAGTTTCATGGCTATGACGTGCAAAGATTGATGTAGGCAAAATATGCATTCGATCACCTCTAAATGTTCAAGCACATGGTGCATCTCTAAGTGTTTCATTAAACCGACAGCCTTATCTTTTTTATCCTTTGCGTGCTACATCAATATACACACAGGAATACAATTTCCCGAATTTTTTGTCCGCTGCTAATTATACAATTAACATAATTACACACCTATTCAGATTCTTGATTTCAGATGATACGTCAAGGCTGTTGTATTTTTCGTGCACTTAAAACAGAACGAGCACCACCGATCATCTCCGGAATGGGAGCGCTAATCACTGCACCGATTCTACTTCTCATGAGTGTATTTGGCCATAAGAACCTAACAGCTCTATTGGTGCGGTGTTGTCTGTAATTCGATCACTGTTGATACAACTTTTCTTACACTGAATGATAATTTACACTGTTCTTTAGAGTTTGATATTCATTGGAATCACATGTCTCTGCTTCAATTTGAGTCTCAATGTTGACATGCTCATGGTAAGTGAACAGTGATTGGATTTCCTATCCGTTTACGATCTACTGCAAATGTTAGACAGATTAAACCGACTATTTGAATACTCGCCACGGATCTCCCGCATATGAGGGATCTCGAGCTGGTTAGTCGCGAGGCTACGTGGCGCGTCCCCAGGTGGCGGATAAGGGGTTAATCGCTGAAGAAAAGCAACATTTGCTTCCCTGAGACGCAGGTGGATCCAGGGGATGGACTCCCTGTTTCTGCTGCGCCGATTTGGCACATACTTTCTGTATTTGCTAGGCGTATTCATGCATGCATGTGTAGGTGTGTTCTCGCTTTATGAGGATTGTATTCTACGAGTCAACTCGGCCAAAAGCCTGCAATCAAGTGACAGGGAAGTATATGGGAGGCGGTTAGGAGTCGCCTCCAACAAATAAGCTCCATGTCCACTCTGGGAGAGCCCGGCAAGCTACCCGTGAGTATAACCAGCCCCCACGTTAAGAGTCCGGCAAGCTATACGTGGGTATCAAATATGCTAAACACAGTAAAAAAACGGGCCTCATTCCCCTGACCCCGAAAGAGCCCCCAATTTCGCATCGTTGGGTAGGATGAGTACGGAGAGGCTGCTAAAATCTCAGGGCTAATGGAAGCGGTCTGGATCAAAAACTATGGTGACGATTTGTACCTACAATGCACGTACACTTGAATTTGAGACCTCGATAGAAGACTTGCTCATGCAAGCAAGAGTGATGAGGTACGACGACATCGGCCTGGCCGAGACGAGACGACGGCATTCATTCAACGCTGTCTATGACACTGAAAAAGAACTGTTCCTCTGAACATGCGACAGTAGAGGACTAGGCGGTGCAGGCGTTCTCGTAAACACGAGTTTGTCTATGAACATTGATTCATTCGAACAGCTTACAATCCGAATCGGACGTTTGCGATTAAAAAGATGTGAATCAACACCGACTTTCACAATCTTCGTCGTTTACGCGCCAACATCAAACTATGACGAAGAAGTCGAAGCGTTCTACATAGACTTGGAGAGGTTCTACAGAGAAGACCATACATTTTTCAAGGTCATCATTGGAGCTTTCAATGAGAAGATCGGACCAAGAACAACGTCTGAGGAACGTCACTTTGGGACCGACGGATTAGAATGAAACGAACAGAGTGAGCGGCTCTCTGAGCTTACCATGACGACGAAGACCTTAAATGGTAACTCGCAATTCCAGAAGCCTCACCGTCAACGATGGACGTGGGAATCTCCTAATAGAGAGCACCACAACGAAATAGACCACACCATAGTAAATAGAAAGTCTTGCCTAACCGATGTCGCTGTTGCCCTAAAATTTTACACGGGATCAGACCAGCGACTTCTTCGTGCAAGATTTTATTTCTCACGGAAAGGAGAAAAAGCCGTTAAATTCAAAAACCAAAGTCCCTGAACCACAACACGCTGGGACTTATTCAACTCATTAGTCGGCTGTTGGATATGTTGGGAAGATACCGTTGTCGACAACATCGACGAGTAATACGATCGACTCATTGAACATCTTCACGTCAGCGCCATGAAAGCTGAGAGTTTGCAGGTCACCAAGAGACGCCTGTCTCCAGAAACTCTCGAGCTAATACGCCAACGTGGAATCGTACGACCTGCAGGCAACCGCGAACTAACGTCCGAGCTAGCGAAATAATGCAGACAGCGCTGTTGTCCCAAAATTTTACACGGGATCAGACCACCGTCTTCTTCGTGCAAGATTTTATTTCTCACGGAAAGGAGAAAAAGCCGTTAAATTCAAAAACCAAAGTCCCTGAACCACAACACGCTGGGACTTATTCAACTCATTAGTCGGCTGTTGGATATGTTGGGAAGATACCGTTGTCGACAACATCGACGAGTAATACGATCGACTCATTGAACATCTTCACGTCAGCGCCATGAAAGCTGAGAGTTTGCAGGTCACCAAGAGACGCCTGTCTCCAGAAACTCTCGAGCTAATACGCCAACGTGGAATCGTACGACCTGCAGGCAACCGCGAACTAACGTCCGAGCTAGCGAAATAATGCAGACAGGCGATAAAAGAAGATCTTAAAGAGGGAAGAGCAGCAGTAATGGTCGAAGCTACAGAGGCTGGTAAAAGCATTCACAAAGCCCGCCGAAGCTTTGCCAATTACATGACCAAGGTGATTGTAGTCCGGAGCCCAGACGGAACAATAACAGCGTCCAGAAAGGCAATGGAGAAAATCATCCACGATTACTACTCAGATCTCTTCGATAGCCACGTCCATCTAACGTCTTATGAAATAAAAGAGGATGGATATACGGTTCCGCCGGTTCTCCCTTCCGAAATCCGGCATGCCATTTCGTCGATGAAAAATCGAACAGCACCAGGTCCGGACGGGATGAGATCAGAACATCTGAATAGCCTTCCGCCAGTCCTCGTAAGCACACTGGCTAGGATTTTCACACGTTGCCTGTCTGAATTCAAAGACCCTACTCAGTGGAAGACCAGCAAGACCGTGTTGTTCAAAAAGGGCGACCTACACGATATAGGCAGTTATCGCCCAATCTGCTTGCTGTGCGTCGTCTACAAACTTTTCACTCGAGTCATCCTAAACAAGATTGACAGAACACTGGACGAAGGACAGCCATGGGAGCAAGCAGGGTTTCGAAAAGGATTTAGTACAATGGAGCACATTCACACGGTAACAAGGCTCATTAAAGTATCACGAGAGTACAAAAGACCGCTCTGTCTCACTTTCATCAACTTAGAGAAGGCCTTTGATTCATTTAAGATAGAAGCAGTCATGGGAGCCCTTGGTAGTCAAGGAGTCCCTACTCAGTACATAAAAATTTTCCGTGAGTTGTGCAAAAATTTTACAACCAGAATTTCACCATTCAGCAACGATATTTACGTTGACGTCAAAAGAGGAGTTAGGCAAGGCGATAAAATCTCACCAAAATTATTTACAGCCACCCTCCAGAACGTTATGCGAACATTGGAATGGGATAATATGGGAGTGAAAATCGATGGTCGGCAGATACATCACCTTCGCTTTGCTGATGATATCGTTCTTATAACACCAGACATTAGCCAAGCGGTACGAATGCTTGGGGACTTTGATAAAGCGTGTGGAAAGATTGGTCTTGGACTAAATCTAAAAAAAAACGATGTTTATGAAGAACGGATTGGTTTCGTTTGCCCCATTCACGTTCAACGGAACGAGTATCTCCGAATGCTCCAGTTATGTCTATCTAGGTCGGGAAATCAATATGAGGAACGACTTAGCTTCAAAGCTGAGCAAAACTAAACGAGCGGCTTGGGGAGCTTTCAAGAGCATCGAGGATGTAGTGAAGAGAACAAAGAGCACCCGACTCCGTGCCCACCTTTTCGACTCAGGATGAAAGATCACTCAGCGTTATCGAACGCGCAGTCGAAAGGACGATGCTAGGAGTATCCCGTTTCACACAAGTAAAGGATGGGATCTGGAGCACCGACCTACGTCAACGATCGAAAATCAGAGATGCCGTTTTATACGCCAAAGAGTTGGAGATAAGGTGGGCTGGACACGTAATGCGTATGAATGATAACCGATGGACAAGGGCTCTTAGTGACTGGATTCCTCGGGATGTCAAACGTACTGCAGGAAGACCACCGACCCGATGGTCAGAGTTTTTAACGAAAAGCCTAGAAGAGAGATTTGATGTTCGACGAGTCCCTAAAGCGGGCAGAACCCACTGGGCTACTCTTTCACGCGACAGAGAAAAATGGAGGATTTCCCTGGCGCCCGCTCGAGTCACTCGACGATCAAAGGGACTACAGGTGATACAGGTGATTTGAATACTCGATGTACGGTTCAGATCAGGACACCTGCTGAATAAGGTTTTTTTTAATACTCATACAGTCGCTGATTGGATTTTACGCCCTTGAATAACCAATGCGGCTAAGACCGGTAATTTCGAACCCGACTTGTTTACGAAGAAAAAACTAGTGACTTGGTTCTTCCATTGGGACCCACATGCCATTGTGTAAGAATAGGCCAAATTTGCATTCAACCACCTCCACGGTGAATAACCGAGTCAGATTTATGATAGATCTCTAAAGAACTGCTCAACGGAAAGCATTTTACCTTACATAATGCGAAATACGAAAATTTATAAATGCGCTCAGTAACCGCGTACTTTTGATTTTACTACCTTAGTACATTTATTGAATGGATCCTTGAGTTATTGGTTTTCAAAATGAGTTGCGCCTATTCTTCAGATTTTCAAGGTATATGCATTTTGCTAGTTCTCGAGGAGGTTGTGCCAGAACGATACCTGGTCGCTACCACAGGCAGCGAGTGGTCGTGTTTGATAAGAGAAAGATTGACTGCTTTCTGATTGTGTGTTTCCCAAAACAATATCGATTCCTTATGACAATTTTCTTTTGTTAAAGTTTCAGAAGATAATGACTAACCAATTTGTGGAATGAATCCTTGTGCTACATTGCACTTCTGTGAACAGAAGCATCCGTTCTTTCCTCGTTGTCGCTCCACTCGACAAGCGAGATATTTTTGCCTGAAACAATTTATTAGGTTGTTTTGATGGCTCGCCTTCACTTGTTATGCTGACTAGGAAATGTTTTCCGTTCTTAGAATTTGTTAGCTAAGCATCGTTGTCTTCTTGAGCTCTGAGGTCAGCGTACCTGAAGCCTTCCTCAGGTCGCCACCACGGCAGGCAGTCGCAACCATGGTGCATCAGGGAGAGATTTGTCACCATACGACTAATTTGATACCAGAACAGTGGCGATTTTTGGTATTGGTTTACTCTTAGCTGGGCTACTGAATAGAAACATTGGACACCTCGGTTTAGGAGGCTTTGCTGAGGGGGTGAAAGGGAATGAACACTCCGCTGTACATCGCAATCCGTTATCCAGGAACACCTCCCAGCGACGATGAGGCGATAAACTGTTGAGCGTAGCTTAAACAAATAATCTTGGAAAATGAAACATTCCGACGAGTTTAGAAAATTTTTTTGCTGACACAGAAGGACTGAGAGCGCTAAAAGCATTTTAGAGCGTAATCGTTCCGTGGCGAAGAAGCACCGCCTTCTCATATTTCATGCTGACTTCACATTTGTTTGGTGATACTGCGGCACCGTATATTATTGGAGCAGTGAGTTGTCGTTTACACTTGATATTACTAGTTCGTCAAGTCCTCACAGCAGGCAGTTTTCTAACTCTTCTATCAACACTCAATAGAAAATTTTGGACATTGCATTTAAAGCTGCTTAATGCCTTAAACCGGGGCAATCAATTCTTTATAAAAACAATATTAATGAAAGAACAACGGCACTAACAAATGTACACCTAAGCAATACAAGTAATAACGTAGTCAGCACGTAAAGATGGCACAGAGATTAGGAAGTAGTATTACCAATAAGAAAATATTTTTTACAATGGAGTGTATAAGCAGTAAGAGGTAAAAAGGTATTACAAACCGCTAAGAGTAACCATAAACAGGAGAAAGTCTAGCAACATGCCAATGAGAACAGGTTGACCAATCAATGATGATTCGTATTTCTTAGATGTTGCTAGGTTTTTTTAAGCACTAGAGTTATTATTGTAAACGACCTTCTAGAGTGAGAAGAACTTGATTCACTTTCGAAAATTCATGTTATGGAACTCGTTCCAGTAACACGTGTTATAGGCGAGACGACCTCAGAATACAAGGGACGATTCGAGGAAGTGCCGTTAACACGTAGGGAATATTAACGAAGGACTATCTAATCTATACACAGAGTCGTTGATTTGCTCTAGACACGCGGG
>MQTX01000109.1:429815-545732 GCA_009735665.1 Angiostrongylus cantonensis | reverse complement strand
CCCCCCCCCCCCCCACCTTCCTTCGTCGAAACGTCAGCTTATTTATAAATAAGCAATAAAATGACAACAAGTTCTTGCTTGCTAATCAAGAGGACAGTGAATTATTCTATCAATGCCGAGATTAACAGAAAGTCAATTGTGGAAATTATTAAGTCCACAGATCGAACGGTCTCAGAGAAGTCATTACATTCGGATAATATACACCAAAACATCTCCATGCTAATAGAAATGAAATTGAATGTACAGCTCATCCAGGAGGGACTGACCAAGATCGAAAGCATTATCTCTTTTTTCACCCGATCTAGAATGAAGCCGATAAGAACTCTCTCCTTATCTCTATCTTTCTCAGCTCGTTTCTGAGAGAACGGACGACCTACAGCATTGCATAAAATAAGTAGAGAATTTCTGCTACATTTAATGTATTGAGAAAATTAAACCAAGAATTAAATTAAACCAACATCCGAAAAAATTAATAGATATTATAAATCTGTTGTTCTCTTTTTTACAGCAATCGCGAGTTTGTTAATCAGCACACGTTTACTTCCTTACAAATATAACACATACAACTCAGCTGTAGCTGACATTGCATAAAATAAGTAGAGAATTTCTGCTACATTTAATGTATTGAGAAAATTAAACCAAGAATTAAATTAAACCAACATCCGAAAAAATTAATAGATATTATAAATCTGTTGTTCTCTTTTTTACAGCAATCGCGAGTTTGTTAATCAGCACACGTTTACTTCCTTACAAATATAACACATACAACACAGCTGTAGCTGAAGTTTTGGCAGCATCGCCTTTTTCGCAGTTTATAATCCAATGGCGAGGTTAATAGAAAGTCGATCTTAGGAATAATTATTATTTTTATGTTTTCAGGTTTCTGATGCGATCCGTGGAAATGTTGATACTCCCGAAGCGCAATACATTTCACTAGTAAAGTCCTGTTCCGTGACTATCGTACTGATCTCTATATCCGGAGTATTCTATATGATCTGTGCTACCGTACTACTTAAGGATCAGGTGAAATTCAAAAAAGAAATGGGTGAGTATGATAGGAAACAGACTGCTCAAATATAATATGCATGTTAATATATATGCTCTATGTTCTACATGCCACGGATCTCCCTCATACGAGGGATCTCGAGCCGGCTAGTCGCGAAGCTAGGTGGCGCGTCCCCAGGTCGCGGATAGGGGGTTAATCGCAGACCAAAAGCGACCTTTGCTTTCCAGAGACGCAGGTGGATCCAAGGAATGGTCTCCCTGTTTCTGTTGCACCGATTTGGCACATACTTTCTGTATTTGCTAGGCGTATGCATGCATGCGTGTGTGGCTGCGTTCTCGCTTTATGCGGATTGTATTCTACGAGTCAATTCGGCCAAAGGCCTGCAATCAAATGACAGGGAAATATATGGGAGACGGTTAGGAGTCGCCTCCAACAAATAAGCTCCATGTCCACTCTGGGAGAGACTGGCAAGCTACCCGTGAGTATAACCAGCCCCACGTTCAGAGCCCAGCAAGCTATACGTGGGTATCAAAATGCTAAACACAGTAAAAAAAAACGGGCCTTATTCCGCTGACCCCGAAAGAGCCCCCAATTTCGCAGCGTTGGGTAGGACGAGTACGGAGAGGCTGCTAAAATCTCAGGGCCAATGGAAGCTGCCTGGATCAAAAACTATGGTGACGATCTGTACCTACAATGCACGTACACTTGAATTTGAGATCTCGATAGAGGACTTGCTCATTCAAGCAAAAATAAGAAGGTACGACGTCATCGGCCTGGTAGAGACGAGACGACGCCACTCATTCAACGCTGTCTATGACACTGGAGAAGAACTCTTCTTCGGAACATGCGACAGTAGAGGCGTAGGCAGTGCAGGCGTTCTCGTCTACACGAGTTTGTCTATGAACATCGATTCATTCGAACAGCTTACAACGCGAATCGAACGTTTACGATTAAAAAAATGTGGATCAACGCCGGCTTTCACAATCTTCGTCGTTTACGCGCCAACATCAAACTATGACGAAGAAGTCGTAGCGTTCTACATGGACTTCGAGAGGTTCTACAGAGAAGACCATACACCATACACTTCAAGGTTATCAATGGAGCTTTCAATGCCAAGATCGGACCAAGAACAACGTCTGAGGAACGTCACATTGGGACCGACGGATTAGAATGAAACGAACAGAGTGAGCGGCTCTCTGAGCTTACCATGACGACCAAGACCTTCCATGGTAACTCGCAATTCCAGAAGCCTCACCGTCAACGATGGACGTGGGAATCTCCTAATGGAGAGCACCATAACGAAATAGACCACACCATAGTAAATAGAAAGTCTTGCCTAACCGAAGTCGCTGTTGTACCAAAATATTACACGGGATCAGACCACCGTCTCCTACGTGCAAGATTTTATTTTTCACGGAAAGGAGAAAAAGCCGTTAAGTTTAAAAACCGAAGTCCCAGAATCACCACAAACTGAGACTTATTCAGCTCATTAGTCGGCTGCTGGGAAGATACCGTTGTCGACAACATCGGCGAGGAATACGATAGGCTTATTCAACATCTTCACGTTTTCGCTATGAATGCTGAGAGTTCAAAAGTCACCAAGAGACGTCTGTCTCCAGAAACCCTCTAGTTAATACGCCGGCGTGGACTCGCACGAGCTGCAGGCAACCGCGAACTCACGTCCGGGCTTGCGAAACAATGCAGACAGCCGATAAAAGATCTTGAAGAGAGAAGAGCAGCAGTAATGGCCGAAGCTGGGAAAAGCATTTGCAAAGCCCGCCGAAGCTTCGCCAATTACAAGACCAAGATGATTGCACTCTGACGCCCAGACGGAACAATAAGAAGACAATGGAGAAATTCATCCACGAATACCACTCAGATCTATTCAATAGCCACGTCCACCTCTCGTCTTATGAAATAAAAGAGGATGGCTATGTTGTTCTACCGGTTCTCCCTTCCGAAATCCGACATGTCATTTCGCCGGTAAAAAATCGAACAGCACCATGTGCTGACAGGATAGGAACAGAACATCTGAAAGACCTTTCGCCAGTCCTCGTAAGCACACTGGCTCGGCTCTTCCCACGTTACCTGTCTGAATGCATGGTCCCTATTCAGTCGAAGACCAGCAAGGCCGTTGTTGTTGTTTAAGAAGGGCGACCAACACGATATAGGCAGCTATCGCCTAATCTGCATGCTGTCTGTCGTCTACAAACTTTTCACTCGAGTCATTCTAAACAGGATTGACAGAACACTGGACGAAGGACAGCCATGCGAGCAAGCAGGGTTTCGAAAAGGATTTAGTACAATGGAGCACATTCACACGTTAACAAGGCTCATTGAAGTATCGCGAGAGTACAAAAGACCGCTCTGTCTCACTTTCATCGACTTAGAGAAGGCTTTTGATTCAATTGAGATAGAAGCAGTCATGGAAGCCCTTGGTAGTCAAGGAGTCCCTACTCAGTACATAAAAATTTTTCGTGAGCTGTGCAAAAATTTTACAACCAGAATTTCACCATTCTGCAACGATATTTACGTTGACGTCAAAAGAGGAGTTAGGCAAGGTGATACAATCTCACCAAAATTATTTACAGCCACCCTCGACAACGTTATGCGAACATTGGAATGGTATAATATGGGAGTGAAAATCGATGGTCGGCAGATACATCACCTTCGCTTTGCTGATGATATCGTTCTTATAACACCAGACATTAGCCAAGCGGAACGAATGCTTGGGGACTTTGATAAAGCGTGTGGAAAGATTGGTCTTGGACTAAATCTAAAGAAAACGATGTTTATGGAAAACGGATTGGTTTCGTTTGCCCCCTTCACGCTCAACGGAACGAGTATCTCCGAATGCTCCAGTTATGTCTATCTAGGTCGGGAAATCAATATGATGAACGACTTAGCTTCAGAGCTGAGCAAAACTAAACGAGCGGCTTGGGGAGTTTTCAAGAGCATCGAGGATGTAGTGAAGAGAACAAAGAACACCCAACTCCGTGCCCACCTTTTTGACTCAACCGTTCTTCCTGCCCTAACGTATGCCTAAGAAACCTGGTCGCTACGTAAGCAGGATGAAAGATCACTCAGCGTTATTGAGCCCGCAGTCGAAAGGACGATGCTAGGAGTATCTCGTTTCACACAAGTAAGAATTGGGATCCGAAGCTCCGACCTACGTCAACGATCGAAAGTCAGAGATGCCGTTCTATACGCCAAACATTTGGAGACAAGGTGGGCCGGACACGTAATGCGTATGAATGATAACCGATGGACAAGAGCTGTTAGTGACTGGAATCCTCGGAATGTCAAACGTACTGCAGGAATACCACTGACCCGATGGTCAGAGTTTTTCACGAAAAGCCTAGAAGAGAGATATGATGTTCGACGAGTCCCTAAAGCGGGCAAAACCCACTGGGCTACTCTTGCACGCGACAGAGAAAAATGGAGGATTTACTGGCGCCCGCTCGAGTCACTCGACGATCAACGGCGCTACAGGTGAAACAGGTGGTGTTCTACATGAACTCCATGCTAGGTTACGATAGTCCTTTCATTGCAAAGTACTTCGAGAGATAAATAGAAACGCAGCTGAATTGCAGATATGCTAAATTCGTCCAATAGAGGTCTCGCTCATCTTTCGTAAACTTCAATATTTCACTTAGAGCATTCATTACTCCAAAATTGAGTAACGAGCTGCCATATTTTGTTCCACTTTAAAGGGTTTGGATACCAAAGTGTTAGTTATGGTGGTTTGGCCATTGATCCGATTTGCGTCTCGTGAAGCCAGATGTGGTTGAATCAATTGCAGTACGATGATGTCAGGCGACACATTAAGAATAGGACAAATTAAAATATTAGAGGTGTTATCAATGCTATCACATTCGACTGCGAGCCTGCTAAGACTGTCATTGCAGGTATGATAACTTCGCCTCTCAGGAAGTCGACATCTTCTAATGCATCCAACAAACACTTTCACCAAGCACCAGAAGATGCACACTGCGACTTCATAGTGTAGAAAGCACAGTGGACTCAGAAAATTGAAGAAAAGATCCATTTGTAACAAGGTAAAGTTAACGGTCATATGAATAAAATAACAGGGAGATTCTATGGAAACATGGGTATTAGTAACCATACCAACCTAATCAATGTCTATACTTTACTTTGCTCTACTCGCAAGGAAGAATGAATTTGGCAACACATTACCTATTTGCGCAATTCATAAATAAAACCATAGATTGTCATAGCTGTGTCAAGTATAAATTGTACAAAAATGTAAGCCCTACCAAAAAAAGCAATCACTTCCCTTAACGCATTAATTATTGACCAATTCGAGTAAGATCAAAGGTGTTGAACTTAAATATTATCTAATTTAATATGATACCTAACAAAGTTATTTCTATGTTTTCGTCTGTTTACAGAAGAATGTGCAAAAGCAAAGTGTTGTCGACAATGTCTAAACATGTTGTGTGGTGCATTGTGAAATACGACTGTTCAGCTCATAGTGCAGAGCTATAGCTTCGATGCCTCACCACTTGCAGGACGGCAACGATTTCCGCAGTTAGTTGATTAATCGGAGGAAGACAGTGTAAAAGGCGAAACTCGAGTGTTGTACAGGCGACATAATAGGCAAGAGAAGAAGAAATAGAATCTAAGCTAAATCACCAGATACACATGGCCATCAGTTCAAGACTTCACCGCAACAATTTAAGACCACCATCTCCGGAATCAAACATTTAGTGCTACACTTGTATTAAATGACACGAAGGCTCATTCTTTGTACCAGTAAAACTATGAAAGTCATCTCACAAGCCAAGTATATACTTGACCACGTCTATGATGTTTCAAACATAGTCAAATGCATGGCACATCTCTAAAGGGTTCTTCAACGCTGAATTCTTTATAAATGAGCATTTAACATAAGTCTACTTCCGTACAAACACATTTTCCTACTCAGAAAGAGATGGACAAACGCTTTAAACCTTTGAACAAACAGCTTGAGTACATTAAATTTATCCTGGAAAAACCGAAAAAAATATTGCCTTCCATTCGTTAACGTTTAAATTAACTAATCAGATAGCGGTTACATGACAAATCGGTGCCGAAAACCAAGTAACAAGTTCATCCTTGCTCATTCCCTGTCTTCCTACCCTTCACACACAAAGGGGGCGATTGCGAGAAACATGTTTTTAACAACCACCTCTGTGTACACAAGTGGGGGACTAAAGGAAGAATAGCGCAACCTGGCTTTGCACCTAGCTATACCCAATGGCTATGAAATACTAACCACCCGAGATAAATATGGAAGGAAAGCGACGCGCTTAAACGAAACACTTGACCAAAAGAAACTACGTTTATATTACCTTTTATTGGCGATGAAGTAAGTGCAGCGATAAAATGATGCTTAAGAAGGGCAGATCTAGGGAAATCGGTAGCGACAATTGAAATACCACGGAATACTCCTCGTCATCAGTTAGTTCACAATCGCCTACATGACCGCCTGTGTGAAACACAAAGCTGCGTGATTTGCCCTTATGGTAGGGACAGTGACTGCATGAGCTCAGATACAATATACCTGACCTCTTGTAATACCTGCGAAGACGAATACATTGTAGAAACGAACACCTTATCCGTATAAAAAAACAGCTAGACGGTAAACAAAAAGCAACGCAAAGAACACCACTTAGGATAGAAAAGCACAATGGAGACGATTTTGATAAAAAAAAAAGTCACTATCCTTCACGGAGTTCCCTGCATAAGGGATCTCGAGCAGGTTAGTAGCGAGGCTACGTGGCGCGTCCCCAGGTGGCGGATAGGGGATTAATCGCGGACCAAAAGCGACCTTTGCTTCCCTGAGACGCAGGTGGATTCAGAGGATGGACTCCCTTTTTCTGCTCCGCCGATTTGGCACATACTTTCTGTATTCTCTAAGCGTATTCATGCATGCCTGTGTGGGTGCGTTCTCGCTTCATGCGTATTGTATTCTACGAGTCAATTCGCCCAAAGGCCTGCAATCGAGTGACAGGGAAGTATATGGGGGCGGTTAGGAGTCGCCTCCAACAAATAAGCTTCATGTCCACTCTGGGAGAGACTGGTGAGCTATCTGTGAGCATACCCACTCCCACGTTTAGAGCACAGAAATGTATAGGTGTGTATCAACATGCTAAGCACAGTAGAAGAAACGGGTCTCATTCTCCTTACGCCCAATTAGGCAAAGTTGGGTAGGACGAGCAAAGAAAGGCTACTGAAATCCCAGCCAATGCAAGCTGCATGGATCGCAAAAAACTAAGTAAGATTATCTGTGCAGTAACTATTACCAGAATAGTTACTATTCTTTAAACATATTGTGGGTCTGTGGTAACCACATTCGCGGTCCGTCACATCGCTTTGCTATCGTGCAGCATGTAAACAGCATGTGGGTGCGTTTTCGCTTATACGAATTGTATTCTACAAGTCAATTCGGCAAAACGCCTGCAATCAAGTGACAACGAAATATATGGGAGGCCGTTAGGAGTCGTCTCCAACAAATAAGCTCCATGTCCACTCTGAGACTGTCATCCTATCTGTGAGCATACCCACTCCCACGTTCAGAGCACAGAAATCTATACGTGGGTATGAATATGGAAAGCACAGTAGAAGAAACGGGCCTCATCGCCTTACCCCGAAAGAACCTCCAATTCGGCAACGTTGGGCAGGACGAGTACGGAAAGGCTGCTGAAATCTCAGGGCCAACGTAAGCTACATGGATCGCAAAGAACTAAGGTAATGATCTGTACATACAATGCACGTACACTGGCATCTGAGTTTTCGATAGTAAGACCTGACCACGTAAGAGAGAAGAGTAAGGTATGACATCATCGGCTTGGCCGAGACGACACGACGCCACCCATTCAACGCTGTTCATGACACTGGAGAAGAACTGTTCCTCGGAACATGCGACAGTAGAGGCGTAGGCGGTGTAGGCGTTCTCGTCAACACGAATTTGTCTATGAACATCGATTCATTCAAACAGCTTAAAACACGAATCGGACGTTTACGATTAAAAAGATGTGAATCAACACCGGCTTTCACAATCTTCGCCGTTTATGCACCGACACCAACTATGGAAAAGAAGAAATAGAATCGCTCTATATAAAATTGGAGAAGTTCTACAAGGATGACAATACATTCTTCGAGTCACCATTGGAGATTTCAATGCCAAGATTAGGTCAAGCAGAACGTCTGAAGAATGTCGCATTAGGACCCACGGATTAGATTGGAACAAACAAGGTTAGCGGTTTTCTGGGTTTACAGCGGAGTTTATCACGACGACTAAGACCATTCATACCAATTTGCAATTCCAGAACCCATCCTCAACACTGGACGTGGGAGTCTTCCAGTGGAGAGTAAACGTGCAGCTTTTTTGTTGCAGGCGACTCCTCTTCACCTTCAACCTACTTCCGGCTCGCTTTACTATAAAAACTTTGTAAGATTTGACTCGCAGAATACATTATATGCATAAACAAAAACATTCTTAAACAAGCATGCTCAATTAGGTTTTTAAACACAACAAACAATTGCCAAATCAGTACAACAGAAACAGCGAGTCAATCTACTGGATCGACCTGCCCATCTGAAAGCGTCGAGTCACTTTTGGTTCTCCATTAACCCCTTATTCGCCACCTACTCACAAAGCCAAACGATGACGTAGAAGGAGTTTTTTAAGTGTGATCCGTAGAAATTGTCATTGTAAGAGAAACAGCTGTCGTTAATAATCGAGCAAGGATCGTACTGTACCATGCGGAGCTCCATTATCTGATCAGGTTAGTTCAGTTCAACTGGAGTCCTGTAGAAGAAAGCAGTGTTCTATAAAGCTAAATTTTTTGTTGGATGCTCCAGTGTACTCTATTCAAACCTGGTACCATAGCTGTAAAGATGGACGTCGCAAAAAGGAAGAACTGCTTTGGACACTCGGCTAGAATTATCGTAGTTGTCATAAGGGTCGAACTGCCGAAGCGTTAGCCACAATGAAAATTTGTAATAAGAAATTATCGCTAAATATGACATTTCTGCAGGTCATCGTAGGTGTCGAAAACACTTTTTAATTCGATGACGACTCCTTCTATCGTGCATCTATTAATTGTGACTGTACTTTTTTGGAATTCAAACCGAGCTCATCTGTTCTCCACTCATTGGGTTCTTCGATGTTCCACTTTGGCTAAAAACTCCTAAAGTTATAAGCACGCGTATTCACAATCGTCTGTTTTTCCGTCAACAGTGAACAGCTATGTTGGATAAAAGCCGTTAGGGCTGAGTTCCACTAAATGTCAAGCACAAAGCAGGAAGGCCGACAAAAGCCTTCTTAGTTCTTTCACAAGAAGCCTGAAACGATTGTGTAACGATTATGTTCAATGAGTTCCTATAGCGAAAAACCCATTAAGCTACTTTTGCCTGTGACAGAGAAAAATACAAAATTTATTTTATATTCTTGTTCAGCAAACGCGAGGTGTTATTTTTTTTTATTTACGCACAAGCTGACGTTTCGGATTTCGCCTTCCTCAGAGGATTTCGCCTTCCTCAGAGCCACTTTCTATGAGACCTCCATTAGATATGTCAAGAAAGCAACCGCACAGAGTTTACATGGAAGAAAATTTACTAATCGACGACCAATTGGGCGACAGGTGATACAGGTGAGTAGACTCATACGAGCTCTTGAAAAACAAAGTGAATCTTCACCAACGTTGGCGAAACTCCACTTTGCTATTTACAGGGTTTTTTGTTGGCTCTCGGAAGGCCAGCAGTTATTTACAAACCTATGGATTTCAGTAGATTTTCAAATTAAGGTTTTCAAATAGTAAAAGTCAAAAATCCCTCGACGGATTACGCCTTATCGTGACTGGAGCCTGTTCCAAGGTGTAGGGTTGCGATGTATAACTACCATCTGGCATCAAACTAGTTGCATTGTGGCAAATCTCCCTATGATTCACAATGACGGTGACTGCCTGTGGTGGTCACGATCAGGGCCAGACTTTAGTGAGGCTGATCTCGAGACTTGAGGAAACCATAATGGCGAAACCAGCAATATTCCGAAAAAAAGAAATTATGCTTGAGCCCGCACAACCAGTGAAGGCAAGCTGTCCAAGCATCTAACAGAGTAAAGAGTCAAACAATAAAGCAAGTGGCGTCCATGAGTTTCACAAGACGGAAAACTTTATGTCGTTCTGGCATCACTTATAAAACAGTAGATAGCAAAACCCTTTTAAAAAACGGTAGTTCACCACAATATTAGGGCTGAACAGCCAAACCTGGGTGACACTTAGAAGCTTCTCCAACAATTGTACGATATGAAAGAAGGAATAGCGCATGAACTCAGTTTACCTTAAGAGCGGAATGCTGAATTACTTACTTACTTGAATACTTGAAGCTGTGCGGATCCCAGCACATTTGCCATTCGTTCCTTTGTCTCGCAATCGCGGTCCATGGTGGTGGACTTGCTCGAGCATTGTAGCGCCTGCGAGTCTCACACCATGATCTGTAAAACAACTGCAGTTGCGGATACAGCTGATTAACCTTGTTTACGAGCAAATCCGCCCAACGTGTAGGTGGTCGTTCAAAGGGACGTTTGCATTCTCTTGGAGTCCACTCTCCTGTTCTTTTCGTCCATCTGTCGTCTTTTCTTCTAACTATGTGACCGGCCCATCTATGTTTCGCTGTTGATGTACATTTTCCTACAACTCGAAGATATGATAGATTTCGAAGGTCAGAGCTTCGCATTCCGGCTAGATACTAAGAGTGCCGGTTACACTTCAGAAGACATCGCTCAAGCGCTTTGTCAGTAGTGCGAAGCATTCTTGAAGTAGCTGAAGTATCAACCCACATCTCTGCAGCATAGCAGAATGCTGGGAGAACCGTAGAATCGAGGAGATGAGCACGGGTTTTCGGGTCCGTGTCCTTCAGCGTATCGGTGGCTTCTTTGAGAGGCCCGAATGCGGCCCAAGCTGCTCTCCAGGTCATCGTAGGAGTCGAAAACACCTTATAATTCGACGGTGATTTCTTCTATTGCTCTTCTGGTAACTGTGACTGTATTTTTTGGAATTTAAGCAGCGTTCTATACCATCATAGTTTTATATTTGACGAAGTGTTGAATGTTACCGCAAATGCTTTTGAAAACCGATTTCAGTTTCAACCACCGCTGCTTTCCCCTTTCCTATAGGTCTTTTTTCGCCGTTTCTCTGCTGCGCTTTGAAAATTGAGAAGGCAAATGTGGTCCTCTTCCAGCAGTGCGATCACATTTTGATAGAAAAAAGCCGGATGGTTATCATTCAAGGTGATAAGAAGTATAGTTTAAAATAATAGTCTCTTCGTTCTTCATTAAATTTATTCTTTTCCTGTTTACTAAATTCTTCTACATTCCAGTTCAGCTGAGAACTTATAAAGCTATGGGTACGTATATACATAATCACTCACTCATTTGTTAACTGCGGACAACTGCGTCGCAGCAGTTGTTAGCGGGTGGATTCCATGAAATATCAGACAAAAAGCAAGAAGACCACCAATGTGATGGTCCGAGATTTTCACAAAAACCCAGAACAAAGATGTGATACTCATTAAATTTCTTAACTTGCGGAACCCACTGGGCTACTCTTTCGCTCGACAAGGACAAATGAACGATATAATGTTCGACGATCAGTAGCACAACAGGGGTTACACGTGAACAGGCTCAGACGAGCGCTGAAATCGCAAAGTGAATTATCGAGCATGTAGGGGAATCTGTACTCAGCTATTTATTGCCATTTTGCTGTTTTCGGAAAAACCAGAAATTCTTTGCGAAGCTAAGGCTTCAAGTAGATCTTCAATTTCAAGTATATCAAACAATTCTTAAACGGTAAAGAGTCGAATAATGAAGCAAGCGGTGACTACGAATTTCATAAAACGAGAAACTTTATGCCGTTCTAGCGTTATCAGTGAAGCTGTAAATAACAAAAGCCACCCAGACAACAACAGTTTTTCGCAATTTTAGAGTTGAACAAACATGACCACTCAAAAAGTGTAGGCGCCGTTAGAGGCACGTTCAAGCAAAGCGTGACTGAAATAACAGAAAGTAGATCTATATCATGAAGTCTAAACGTGCACCTATTGTTAAGTGAAACAAAATTCTGAAGTCAACAACGAACAATGCGATTTGTTATGACGACGTCTAAAAACTAAATACTTATTCAACTTTGAGGCCAATGAGCATCCAAAACCGTATTTAACCAGGCGGGCTAAACGATACTCAGAGCTTCCATTTCTTGTTGTCCAATGTCCTCTTCCTTTATGATGGCCTTTTCATTTCAGTATGAAAGCAATACTGTTTTCTTTGCGGGCTCTCTCCGTTTACACGAGGACGTCCAAGAGCTCAGCGTCGAGAAATGAACGATCAACAAGTGATAAAAGCCTTGAAGAAAAACAAAAGAAGAAATATTAGCTGCTCAAAGGCGTAACCATACTTGAAGAATGTCGCCAAAACTATATGTAACGCATGTAATGGAGTCTTTCGATGTTTCTGCTCTCTACATCGAAGTGTCGAATGACACCGCAATGCAAGCCATCTTCGAACTTCTTGTTGAACATGAAGGAAGAATAAAAATGAATGGCTTGTCCATCCGGCAGCTTATGCCTCTCTTAAAGGAGTGTCTAAACTGTTCGATCTTCAATGAAGCTGAGATATTTGCAAAACTCTGGACCGCAGGTGTCTATGGTGGGGAACGAACGCGCTATTGTCCTTTCCGGGGAGTAACGCGCTCACCACCACACCATGCGGGTCCTTCGTTTCGCCTGTCTCTCAGCTAGTTCTATCGATCTTTTGCCGTCAGCAATCACCCAACAGCGGGATTGATCTGGGGAGCACAAATCGGCAATGAACCCAGTTAAGCTGAGGCCTTAGTTATAATCACAATTTTAACCGTTTTTGTCTACTGCCTACTCTTTTTGATGGCAGGGTATATTGCGAAATATAACTTTAATGAAGCTGAGATATTTGCAAAACTCTGGACCGCAGGTGTCTATCAATCCCGCTGTTGGGTGTTTGCTGACGGCAAAAGATCGATAGAACTAGCTGAGAGACAGGCGAAACGAAGGACCCACATGGTGTGGTGGTGAGCGCGTTACTCCCCGGAAAGGACAATAGCGCGTTCGTTCCCCACCATAGACACCTGCGGTCCAGAGTTTTGCAAATATCTCAGCTTCATTAAAGTTATATTTCGCAATATACCCTGCCATCAAAAAGAGTAGGCAGTAGACAAAAACGGTTAAAATTGTTCGATCTTCAGTTGGTCTGGGAAATATTACGCGCAAGTGAGAAGGTTGGCAATGGGACAGCGGTTTGCACCAATTCTTGCAACGCCTTCATGTCTAAGGTGGAAACACCAGTTTTCGATCACCGACCCTTACTCTACTGTCGATACATAGACAACTGCTTCATCGTCTGTTCCATTCAAGAAGAGATGGATGAGTGCTTTGAACTATTAAACCGACAGTCAGAGTATGTAAAATTTACACGAGAAAAACCGACCGAAAACTGACTTCCATTCTTAAACATCCAAATAAAACTCTTTGAAAGTGGCTATATAACAAAGTGGCATCGCAAGCCAAGTAGTAAAAACATACTAGTTCACTACCTTTCCTCTCACCCTTCACACATGAAAAAAGCACTTATCAAAAATATGTACCGTACGGCTAAAAATGTGTGCACAGTAGAAGAGGCAAGGAAGGAATCGCAAAACCTGGCACGAAAAATAGCCATTTCCAATGGCTACGAAGTAGAAGCCACTCGGATTAGACAAAAGCGTAGGGTGGTTTCCCAAAATATTGTTTCGAACGTAAGCAAGATTTCCTTCAAGCTACCCTTCATATCAAATGAAGTAAGTTACGCCATTAAGAAATGCTTAAGAAAAAGTGGTCTTGAAAATTATATAACGATTATTGACATCCCACCCAATACCCTACGCCGTCAGTTAGTACGCAACCATCTCTATGATCGTTTGTGCAGCTCAAAAAACTGTATAATCTATCCCAACGAGATAGACGGGAATTGCATAAGTTTAGGTATAATATACTTGATCTCATGTAACGCGTGCGGTAAGGAATGTATTGGGAAAACGGGTTGACCACTTTGTGTACGCATAAAAGAACACCTAGATGGAAAAACTAAAATACGTCAAAACACTCCCCTAGGTACGCATAGGGCGCAAAAGCACAACGGCGATGATTTTGAAGCGAACGTCCGGATCCTAGCGCAGAAAGAGAAAATATCAACGCGCAACACTCTTAAGGCGTTTTGCGTAAATTTCAAAAATCCAAAGATGAACCGAAAAGACGAATACCTCACTATCACACGTGACCTGGCGTCCTATTTCAAAATAATATTTTGACCTCTGAGTGTGCCTCGCTTGCGACTCCTCGTGAACAACGCGTAGGCCAGTCCCACTCGTAACACCACGGTGAGTAGCCTTTCCGTAACACCTTAGCCCACCATCTATTTAAACGTTTGATCTTCATTGATACTTTAGCCTTTTTTCACCGAATAATTGAAATATTCTAATATAAAATAAGTCCAGGCCCTGAGGAAGGCGAAACCGCCGAAACATCAGCCATCGACCAACAACAACAACAACAACGACAAAGAAGACATATACCAAATGACGCTAAGAAGCTTTTTAGACGACAAGCATATGGAAGAAGAAATTGAGCATGAACTTAGTCCATCTGCAGAGACGAATGCTAAATTTTCTAACAGATGGAGGTAACCACATGTCATTTCTCTCTGATTAAGCCACACTAATGCCGAACTATGGAACTACGTCGAGATCAAAAAGTACCATATTAAACCAATAGGTGATTGGATAGAAGAAGTAAAACGGAACAGTAAGGTTGACATATCGTTGTTTCAAGGAGATATGATCCTCACCAAGTACGCTTATGTTCAAAAATCTTTGTACAGTCTCTCAGATAATTCGCGCTTACATTTCACATTCTAATTTTAGGGAACAAGCTAAAGGATAATAAATGACCTAAAAGACAATGATGGCGATCGTATCAGACGACAAGCATATCGTGACAACGGTTGCCCCAGAACCTTGTGGTCAAATGGTGTGTATTACTCTTTCTATTCAAACGCAAGTTCGTTTTTTGTTGTTTAAAACTTAAATAAGAGTACACATTAAAAAAGATGTGCTTCTAGGACGGGTGGTTGTCTCAGCTCGCAAAGAAGACGAAATGCAAAAACTGCAACTATGAGCTGACCTATGAGTACGGAAGTGTTATGCTCTATGGAGCAACAGCGTTGGGGAAACAAATTTTTGTTTTGGTGCATAATTATATTAGTGTAATTGAAATGTTAACTTTAGTGTCTCAAAGAACAAGAAACTTGTCACGGTACCACGCTACATCAAATATTTGCAAGCTCTCGGGTCTGAACATAAATTCCTTCTCCGATAAACTTATGATAAACTTTCACTACAAGTGTCTTCTTGAGATGCTTACATATGGTTTGCATTTTTTTCTAACAGATGTCGAAATTTCCACTTAACCCTGGATTGATCTAGATATATGCAATGAAACATTCTCGGGTACGCGCCAAAACGGTAGGTTTCTTCATCCAGGAGACTATTCGAAGTACATTTGTCCGAGGGGTTATGGCGGAAGACTTTGCAATGAAAGAGTGATAATTCAAATGTTATGCTAGTGGTTTTTTGAAGCTCATGTAAACACCGCTCCTTATAGTCACAAGGCTGCGGTAAAATGCTAACAGCAACAGCCTCTTTCGAAACCCTCGAAGACACAGTGAAAACAAAGGGTGCTAAAAAACAAAAGGATGAGTTCATAACTTGCAGCTATTGGATTTTGGTAACATATGCTAACGGAAACAAGGGCAATACTAACATTTACGAATCACACATTTGCAAGGCGCCAGTTGGTTCAAAAAATGAGGTTATGCTAGACAGCTCCCCAATGATGTTTTTGTTGACGGCTGCTATCTTATAGAGAATTGCTCTATCATATAGAGAATTTTCTATCTACCTAACCAGTACATTCTATGGATCGATGGAGACCGCGCTACTACAACGCCGCGTGCGTGCCCTGCGTCCATGTCCCATTCTGGTCATTGGGAACGCCGCTCGCTTGCACGTAGCCACGTCCACTAGCGCCGCTATTTGTCCCGACGACGCCTCGCAGATCGCCGGTGCCAGCTCCATCATTATTTCTCTCCCGCTTGATCTTTCCTTGAAGGCGTTTTTTTGTTCAGCAATCGCGAGGTTGTTATACAGCATACATTTACTTCCATAGAAAAACACAATACAATACAACAGTAGTTGACGTTTCGGCAGTATCGCCTTCTTCAGAGCCGCTTTTTTACATGACTTCCAATGAGGAAGGTTAGAACAGCTGATTATAGTCGCATATGGTTGATGACTGCGCCACCCCACATTATAAATTGATCCAAAGATACGGAGCCAGGTCGCGTGTAACCTCTGGGCATTCCTCCCTGCTATTCATTGTCGGATTTTTGGCATTTATCTAAAAGCCTCAAGGAGTTTGGGCGTTGGTGTCTTAGTTTCCTGTTCGAGGATATTGACTTACTTCAAAATCGTTTTCGCTATGCTTTTGTATCCCATGCGTGCCTAGTGGGGTACTTTGGCTTACTTTTCGTTAGCCATCTAGGTGTTCTTTTGTACGGATACACAAGAGTCTGTCCATTTGGCAGATATATTCATCTCCGCAATCCTTGCAAAAAATCAGGTATATCGTACCTGAACTCATGCAATGACCGTCTCTGCCGGAAGGGCAAATTACGCAGTTTGTTGTTTCACATAGACGGTCATGCAAGCGGTTACGAACTAATTGACGACGAAGAGTATTCGGTGGTATTTCAATTACCGCCACCGATTCCTCTAGACCTGCCCTTTCCTTGAAGATTCATCTGCCTAGGTCGTAATGATATTAAGTGTATTCCTTAGCTCTTGCATCGTTGATACATTAATGTTATAGTTGATTCTCGTGCAATTACGTTCTGTGTCTTGACGTGAGTAAAATACTCTCACTGCTTAAAGGTACCTTGCAAACAATTCTTCACTCTCTTTGGCTTACTTTTCGTTAGCCATCTAGGTGTTCTTTTGTACGGATACACAAGAGTCTGTCCATTTGGCAGATATATTCATCTCCGCAATCCTTGCAAAAAATCAGGTATATCGTACCTGAACTCATGCAATGACCGTCTCTGCCGGAAGGGCAAATTACGCAGTTTGTTGTTTCACATAGACGGTCATGCAAGCGGTTACGAACTAATTGACGACGAAGAGTATTCGGTGGTATTTCAATTACCGCCACCGATTCCTCTAGACCTGCCCTTTCCTTGAAGATTCATCTGCCTAGGTCGTAATGATATTAAGTGTATTCCTTAGCTCTTGCATCGTTGATACATTAATGTTATAGTTGATTCTCGTGCAATTACGTTCTGTGTGTTGACGTGAGTAAAATACTTTCACTGCTTAAAGGTACCTTGCAAACAATTCTTCACTCCTACTTACTTCTTCGAACGCTCTCCGTACTCTTGCGCTGTATGCCGTTACATTGGTGCATTGACTATTGCTAATTATGCATTTTTCCAAGGCTTTTTTTAGTTAAAAACGCACTAAACCAACTCACCTGTAATTTGTTGTACATACGATACAAATTTCATTGCATTGTTGTGTAAGTAGTACGTATATGAATAAAGGTTTATTTACCCAAGTTTGAGGCAGCTTACAAGCAACTCTTTGCTTTTGCTCACTTCCGCGAGCGCTCTCCATACTCTTGCGCTGTGTGCCGTTACATATCTGGCGAAAGTGGAAATGTAAACTGGAAGCGGTAAACGCCACACTGGTTAGAGGTGAGAAAGTAATGCAGAGCAACGATTCCACTTCCTACAAATCAATGCATGAACTTTCTCAGGTTCTGTTTTTCAAGAAGTGCTAACACCAAGCTAATCCCTACGCACAACGTCGTTCCCATAATTATTTACAGCAGTAGTCGTGATGTCAAAATCATTTTGCGTTATCGAATCAGCACTACTTAAGGCAATACTTGTGTTGTTTTGAACCACTCATTTATCCAGTCAAATTATATAAAGCGTTGCGTTTCCTTCCAATTCGGAGACTTCTGGCATCTATGACTTCCAATTAAGAGACACCGTAGTGTGCGATTAGTGTAATGTATCCTTTATATGCCGCTATACCTTATCCATTGTTTTGGTGTGGTTCTTGAATACACATTCTATATAGCTAGATGGCAAAGAGAGGAAGGATGTCTGCGCCATATCTGCGGTTTCTTTTACAGTGGTACTCCAATAAAACGATATGCACACAAACAACAATATTTGCTGAGATATTTGCTAAACTCGGACAAAATGCTAGTTTCCAACCCATGATTACCGTTTCCGAGGTCTGGCGTGCTACCCACTGCGCCGTTGGGTTTAATGCTGATTTTGGCATCCGAGATCATTTTCGATGACAGGTGAATGTAGATAGCACCGTTAGAGTTAGGTTGGCCGTGTGAAAGGTAAGGCTAGGATTTCGGTGGTACAGTGGGTAAAATGTGAGCCCCTGGAAAGGGTAACCGTGAGTTTAAGGCTCGCTTAAGGCCCTAGTTTTGCGAATATGTCAACATCATCGTGGTTGTGCTTGGTACATGTGAGCTGGCAAGCAACCAATAAAATGCACTTTTTCCGAAGTGGTATAAATTGAAGTAGACTTCTTGTACTTCATACTTCAGTAATGTACATAATATTGTCCTTCAATATTTGAGAACATCAGATCCAATTGCTGAACGTTTGCAGCCGTATGATCTAGTTTGAAGAGGGCGTGTAACAAATTGCTTGGAGTTGCCTTACAATACACACTGATGTTGGCTGGCTCTCGCAACATTAAATGGCCGAGCACTCCATCCATATTCCTCAGCACGCTTTCGCTAGAATAATATTAAAGGATAAAAACACCTGCTTTGTCCGCCGGTATGTACCCACAAGTGATTTTTTGGTACAAAATTTTTACTTGCTTTCAGTTTGAGAGTAACTCCTATTCCTTCTCACAGGAATAGAATATGCAGATCAACGCTCCATAGGCGTGGCACCTCCCTGATGTAAAGAAACTGCAAACACCAAGAAATCGTAAAATGATAGCTGTTTTGAGATTTCATTAAGGAATTAGCACTAGAAATTATTAGTTATAAAGTATTTCATAGTTAGAATATTAGAGTTTTGCCATAATTTGTGCGAAAAAAGGTAAAATTAGACGCAAAGATAATGAGATATGAGTAAACTCGGAACCTCGGGTGCGATTCGAGCGGGTGGTCACGCTTGCCGAGGCTAGAGTGCTATTATTATGCCAACCGCCGTCCTTACTATTCCTTTCTCTCACTTGTTTTTTTACCTTATCCGTGTTATCAGCAATGACATGTGAGAACTTCCATTTCTTCTTCGAAGTCTTTGATGACCCAGTAAAAAATTAAGACTTTGTGAAGCTCTTACTGAAGAACAATGTTCGATGAGAGGGCGATTTCGGAAGACACAAAAATTTTTTGACCTTGTTCGACAATCACAGAAGTCACGAAGAGTATCAGGCAATGCAGCCCACGGAAAGTGTTGACAACTCACGAGCAAACCAAATTGTTGCGACAAACTTGATTTTCATACTATTTAACCGTTTGTTTACTGCCTATATTTTTGGGCAGAGAATTACGTGAAATACAACAACTATGTGCTGAGATATCTGCAAAATTCAAACCCAGTACCAGCTTCTAATCCGCGATCTCCCTTTCCGATGGTCACCAGTTACCAGATGCATCACCGAAGCCTTGTTTTGCCTTTCTCTCAGCCAACACGATTTTCGTTCATACTCTTATAGAATGGGGTGCAGAAAGCGCTCCTACATTGTGAAAAGCTCCTTCGGTTCAGCGTGAATTAGAATAAACACAAAATAAATGAATGGCTTATATTTAAAAAATTGGAAGACAAAAAGTGAGAAAAGCGAAGCGAAGCTCTAAGGCGTGAGAAACCCACAATCAACAGCTACCCAGATAGAGCATTGCACAATGTTTGCAGAAGTGTAGTGAAGCGAATTCGTAATGATTTAACGTAATGACGTAACGTAATGACGTAATGAATGACTGGTTTCCGCTGCACCGATTTGGCACATACTTTCTGTATTTGGTAGGCGTATTCATGCATGCGTGCGTAGGTGCGTTCACGCTTTATGCGGATTGTATTCTACGAGTCAACTCGGCCAAAAGCCTGCAATCAAGTGACAGGGAAGTATATGGGAGGCGGTAAGGAGTCGCCTCCAACAAATAAGTTCCATGTCCACTCTGGGAGAGCCTGGCAAGCTACCCGTGAGTGTAACCAACTACTACGTTCAGAGCCCAGCGAGCTATGCATTGGTATCAAAATGCTAAACACAGTAGTATAAACGGGCCTCATTCCCCTAAACCCCAAAAGAGCCAGCAATTTCGCAGCGTTGGGTAGAACGAGTACGGAGAAGCTGCTAAAATCTCAGGGCCAATGGAAGCTGTCTGGATCAAGAAGTATGGTGACGATAACGGTGTACCTACAATGCACGCACACTTGCATCCGAGTCTTCGATAGAAGACTTACTCATGCAACCAGTAAGGATAGGGTACGACGTCGTAGGTTTGGTCGAGACGAGACGGCGCCACTCATTCAGCGCTGTCTATGACACCGGAGAACAACTGCTCCTTGGAGCAAGCGACAGTAGAGGAGTAGGCGGTGCAGGTGTTCTCGTCAACACGAGTTTGTCTATGAACATCGATTCATTCGAACAGCTCACAACGCGAATCGGACGTTTACGGTTAAAAAGATGTGGATCAACACCGGCTTTGACAATCTTCGTCGTTTACGCGCCAACATCAATCTATGACGAAGAGGAAGTCGAAACCACATGGACTTGGAGAAGTTCTACAGAGAAGACCGCACATTATTCAAGGTCATCACTGGATATTTCACTGCCAAGATCAGACAAAGAAGATCGTCTGAAAAACGTCATTGAGATCCAGGGACTAGAATGGAACAATCAGGGTGAGCGGCTCTCTGAGTTTATCATGACGACTAAGACCATCCATGGTAACTCGCAATTTCAGAAGCCTCACCGTCAACGCTAGACGTGGGAATCTCTCAATGGAGAGTGCCACAACGAAATAGACCACATCATAGCAAATAGAAAGTTTGAAATACCGATGTCGCTCTTGTCACAAAATTCTACACGGGATCAGACCACCGTCTCCTTCGTGCATGATTTTATTTCTCGAAGAAAGGAAAAAAGTCGCTAAATTCAAAAACCGAAATCCCAGAATTACCATAAACTGGTACTTATTCAACTCATTAGTCGGCTATTGGGAAGGTGCCGTTGTCGACAACATCGACGAGGAATACGAACGGCTCATCCAACATCTTCACGCTAGCGCCATGAAAGCTGAGAGATCGAAAGTCACCAAGAGACGCCTATCTACAGATATTCTTGAGCTAATACGCCAGCGTGGAATTGCACGAGCTGCAGGAGACCAGGAGACCGCAAACTAACGCCCGAGCTGGCGAAACAGTGCAGAGGGACGACAAAAGAAGATCTTAAGGAAAGAAAAGCAGCAGTAATGGTCGAAGCTGCAAAGGGTGGAGAACGCATTAGCAAAGCCCATCGAAGTTTCGCCAATTACGAGACCAAGATGATTGCACTCCGACGCCCTGACGGAACAGTTGCAGCGTCCAGAAGGGCAATGGAGAAAGTCATTCACGAATACTACTCAGGTCGGTTCAATAGCCACGACCTACCTTTTCATATGAGAGAAAGGAAGACGGATATGTCGCACCACCGGTTCTCCCTTCCTAAATCCGACATGCCATTTCGTCGGTGAGAAATCGCACAGCACCTGGCTTAGACAGAATAAAATCCGAACACCTGAAGAACGTTTCCGAGTCCTTCTAAGCACACTGCTCGGCTGTTCACTCCATACCTGTCTGAATGTAAGGGAAGAGAGAGACCTACTCAAGTGAAGACCAGCAAGACCGTGGATTGACAGAACACTGGAAGAAAGCCATGTGAGTAAGCAAGCAGATTTTCGAAAAGGATTTGGTACGATGGACCACGTCCACATGACAACAAGGCTCATTGAACCAACGCGAGAGCACAAAATGCCGCTCTGTCTCACCTCCATCGATTTAAAGAAGGCTATTAAATGAATTGAAATAGAAGCAGCTATGGAAGCCTTTGATAATCAAGGAGTCCCTACTGAGTACGCAATGATTCTTCGTGGGCTGTACAAAAATATCACAGCCAAGATTTCACCATTCTAGAACGATATTAACGTTGACGTCAAGAGGAATTAGGCAAGGCGATACAATCTCGCCATAACAATTTATCGCTACCCTCCAAAACGTCATGCGAACATTGCAATGAGACAACATGAAAGTGAAAATCGATGATCGGCAGTTTCATCGTCTTCGCTTTGCTAATGACATCGTCCTTATAACATCAAGCATTAGCCAGGCAGAACGCATGCTTGCCGACTTTGATAAAGCGTGTGGAAAGATAGGTCTCCGACCAAATCTCACAGTAACGTGGTTATGGAAAACGAATTGGTTTTCTATGCCCCATTTACGCTCAACGGAAAGAACATCTCTGAATGCTCCAGTTATGTCTATCTACGTCGGAAAATCAATATGATGAACGACTTAGCTCCAGAGCTGAGCAGAAGGAAACGAGCGGCTTGGGGAGCTTTCAAGAGCATCGAGGATGTAGTGAAGAGAACAAAGAGCACCCCCGACTCCGTGCCCACCTTTTCGACTCAACGGTTCTTCCTGCCCTAACGTATGCGTCAAAATTCTGGTCGCTACGTAAGTAGGATAAAAGATCACTCAGCCTTATCGAACGCGCAGTCGATAGGGTGATGCTAGGAGTATCCCGTTTCACACAAGTAAGGGATGGGATCTGAAGCTCCGACCTACGTCAACGATCGAAAATCAAAGATGCCGTTCTATACGCCAAGCAGAAAAAGATGAGATAGGCCGGACACGTAATGCGTATGAATGATAACCGATGGACAAGAGCTGTTAGTGAATGGATTCCTCGGGATGTCAAGCCTACTGAAGGAATACCACCGACTCGATGGTCAGAGTTCTTCACGAAACGCCTAGAAGAAAGATATGATGCTCGACGAGTCCCTCAAGCGAGCGGAACCCACTGGGCTACTCTTGCACGCGTCAGGGAGAAATGGAGGATTTACTGGCGCCAGCTCGAGTCACTCGACGATCAACGAGACTACAGGTGATAGGTGATATTTAAGGGGCGCGTGTGGCGCTGTGGTTGGAGGCGCCACGGCGACACACATGGAATCGCCCATGGCCTACCAAGCCTTCCATCCCTCCGTGATCGGCAAACCAGACTTGTCTGGAAGGATAGCAGCACTGGCTCGATACATCGGCAAGCCACGACGAGTCATTTAAAGAACAGATATGCATTCAGTTACCTCCAAAGATACTTAATGAAGTCGAATGCATGGCGCACCTCTCAGGGATTGATGAACGCCGAGAGCTTTAATTTTTATTTTATTTATTTTTATTCGACATGACCCGTCAACACATCTGCTGCACCAATCCTAGCACTTTTCATCAATTCGCCTTCCTCGCATCCATCTTCCTCGAAGGTCATCGAATATCTCGCCGTTGTTTCGGCTGTTGTTGAGGATTCCACCTTCTTTATGGATATCGCTGAATTCTGGTCTCGCTGTTTCCTGCAATCTTGGAGAAAGCAAGACTAAGGAGGAGTCCTGCTCTCTCCAAATGGAAGTGAACGTTGAGGAATAAGTCGAGCAAACGCTTTGCTTCTTGATAGACTGCATCACTAATCACTGGCTCTACTCTCTTTTTCACGTATAATATATGTCACATTACTTTGTACTACATATATATGCATAAGCCCATACATGAACAAATAATAAAACCAGGCATAAATGTGCTCGATATCAACAATCACGGCTCCTGTATGACTGGTTCATCTCGATAATGATTGATTACACGAATGCGGTAGACCTCAAAAGCAGCTGTTCAATCAGTAAACAGAACTTGCTTGCTCTATGCTGATGAAGCATCATATTCAATAAGTCTATGAATGTGAAGCACACAGAAACACAGCGAGATTTTTCGACACTGTCTCATAATTATTTGCTTACGACCGTCCAGCAGGTTATTTAAATATGACTAGCTTCCAAATTTACTGGCGGAAACTCATTGTTTTCTTCATTATGCTACTCCAGTTAACCACGAGTTTATCGCTTAACAACAGGGCGGATTTCTCATCGCTAAGCAGACATCGTTAGCTTTGAATCTCTTACCTTGTGATGCCGGAAGATAGAAAAGAAAGCTGAATAGAATAGTCAAAAAAGCTACTCGAAGGATGAATCTTGGTATTGATTTCTCGGGCATTCGGATGTTTCTGACAACTGTATGTTATTGTAATACTATTATGTTGTGTAAAGGAGACTGAAGCATGGAAAGTCCACTGTCGCAGCGAAGCACGTTGGAAACTCTAATCGCATCCGAGACCTTAAATACCATTTGTGAACAAGTGAAAATCCTGAAATATTGTTCTTCTTTGGTATGAAAACATGTTATTCGTTTTATCTCAATCCATTTTTTTTTCGGTGCAGCTCTTTTGTTTCCATTTCTTCCACGCTTCTCGTCGAGATATCCCCATTTAAAATGCTCTTCAACACATTTCTTAGCATTTTACTTCTGTCCTCTCAATCTCAGTTTCTCTGTCATCTGTTAATATCTATATGTCAATCACCTTCTTGTCGGCTTCTGCTTTCACTAAACCGTCCGTTTGTTTGTCGGGGTTTTTTTTACAAATCACAACCACTTAAACGTCATCATGCAGGAAAAATCGATTGCACCTACGTTTGTAAGGCTTTAATATTACCTTTTTTCAGTTCTTATCATAAAATTACACTTTACCGTTGACTAAATTTTTATACCGTAGCCATCCAAACCTTCATATTCTTTTTATCACTGTAAGTTCTTCGGTTTGAAAAGTTGCTAATGTTGCTAACCTTAGTGATTCACGCTCGTTCACTGGTTCTCTCGCTCCTCTGCAGCCGGTTTTTCGTTCAGGGTCAGTTAACCACGTCGTCACTCAAAAAGATATTGGTAGTAGATCGTTCTTGTTTTCTTACACTTCAACGGTGACTTCAATTATTTATTTCATTTACAATAGTGTGGAAAAACGTCCGTTTCGTCAAAACTAAACAATAAATACGAAAGAGAACCTAAACCTAACTAACAACCGATCAACGTCAATAATTTGATCTTGTTTTGAGAAAACGTTTAATCCTTCAGAACGAGCGATGTCCTTCATTGTTTCTAATTAGATACATCACCCTTCAATGAAAGCACATCTGGTCATCTTGCCTCCGTTCGATGTTTCAGTCTGATAATGTCAAGGCACTTCAATAGTTGTCAATAAAAAGTCTATCTCTAATTGCCAACAACTACGTCAGAGCTTTTTAAAGGTAACAACTACGTTAGAGATTTTTAAAGGCTTCTCTGTACTCTGCTATGTGGCTGACTGGAACCCTGAAAGCAATGTCACAGCTGTCAAAGCATTAAGACCCAACAAGCAGTGACGACATTCATTCCATTTTCCATTCAATTGTCAGCTCAACACATTCTGAATGTCAAACTACAGATTCACCGTACATAAAATATAGCAAATCATAACACCTGATGGTACCAATCTCATATGAATGCGCCATGCAGTGGACTCCGTTCGTATCACCACAGAGACGATTGACTCTCTAACTGGCCTGTGCAGCAGTTTTTTTTGGATTTACCGATGTACTGAATTATTGTTCTTATAATTCTAGTGAAGTTCTAGACCAACTTTCCGATCACGAGCTTAGGTGCCCAGGAGTACTAGATTGTGGCTGCGTAGCAAAACACCTCTAACCACTGTGCTGCATTCTTATCATGGGATAGAACGTGAATATCAGACATTGGAAATACGTATTGCCATTGCGAATAATTCAGGTCCGATGAATGCATAGGCAATCAAGCGCATCATCTTATGGTTAACTTACGATTCCGATGTTTCTAAGCGATTGGCTGGAAGGTGTTCCACACGACACCGGTTTGTTTGAGACGACCATGTCAGCACTCATTATCATCTAATTGATGCAGATGTTCGACATATCCGGTGTGTGCGTGTGCACTAATTGTGCTTAATGACGTAGATTAGCAGCAATTCCGCAGATGATCATCTATTTAAAAGGCTGCGCTCCAATCTATGGCTTCCTTACAATTTTCCTAATCTCTGAAATCAACAGTGATATGTTTCTTCGTTCGAAATTCGTTCAAAATCGTTCAATTCAATAGTACTGATATGGACAGTCAAGGTGAATAGTCTCTGTAACAATAAGGTAATTTTTTTTCTCAATTTTCCTTACTTTTCCAAAGTCAAAGGACTATAAATTATGTCACGGATTATTTTGTCAATATGTAAAGTGGAGCAAATACAAAAAAAGTCAACTGGAACAAAATGATGAGGAGAAAAGTGAACGTTACAAGGTAATATCTAACTTTCGTTCTTAACTTAAACTTTAGTTAAAACCACATATTCTTCTACTAAGACTATTGCACTTTAGTGAAGTTGTAGGTTTAGTTGTGGCTGTAGTTGTAGTTGTAGGTTTTAGATTTTTTTAGTTAGGCTAATCTTTGTGAAAAATATAATCCAAAATTTAAATTCCGGCAACAATATTTCCAATTTATTCCACAATCTCTTAGAATGATCAGTTTATCTCATTGTGTACAAATTCATTCAAGCGCGCCTAGTTCGTTTAGGGTGCCAAGCAATACACAAGTGGGCTTTTTGGTTTGATCACGTGCCCCAGAAAAATCAGGCCTCCTTTACAAGTTTACATTGCAACTGTACTGATCCGGGAGAATATAACACAGGTCAGATGCAGCCGTCGGTCATCACAACTCATTGCCAAAGCCAGAACACATTTCCGACTTTACAAGTGGTGTCGAATGCATAAAACAACCTTGGATGTAGGTCAACACCAAGTGCTCAATCAATTGTCATCGGCTTGTTGTGCTCCACTTAGTTCATACGTCAAGGTTTCACCATATTAGTAACAATTTACCTTTTATTCCCACGTTCAATATGTCTACTTCATTTTTTCTTATCTACACTTCTCATTTCTTGACCCTTTTCGCGTTCTAGATATTTTTTTCTTCTTACTCGTATCTCACATGAAATTGATTTTTCAGTTTAACACTCTCAGCCGGTTTCTTTTACGCATATTTTCACGACGACAGCCAGTTTTCCTCCGATCGACCGACAAGCCAGCATCCTCCTCCTTGCAAACAGGCTAACACCGTCGTCGGCGTCGTCGTCGTCGTCGTTGGCGTCAATCCTCACTAACCAATCCTTTTTGCTGGTAATAAAAACGCATATTTTGGGCAGGTATTAAGACAAACTGAACAAACGGTCATTGATGTCTTCCTCGAAAATTGCTCCGTTTAGTTCATCAAAGTTTTACCACATTAGTATAAATTTAATAGGGAGAAGTAAAATCGAGACTTCATTAGCCTTTTCCTGGCGTTATAAACGAAATTCATGCAGTTCATTTAAAAAAGGTACACGCTTCGAAAGCTTTGAGCTCTTCGATTCTTTAGAACTTTACCTAATTTCTTCATGAAGCTCATTCTTTTTTCATTAATATTCTTGAGACTAAAATCATTGCAGCACTGTCTATCTTCAAATCTGTCGACAGCGATTAATCACGGAGCTAAAATTCCTCCCATGTTTAGTTTTCAAGTCTACAGCTTTTGATAAGCGTTCTCACTGAAAATTGTAGAAAATATTGAGAAGAGAGGTTAAGGTTCATTACGTGTTCATATTGCTTTCATGATTTGAGTGAAAACTCCTCGTTTTCCGTTCAATTCTGATTTTCCAAGTCTTTTCTTCTGCCCATCAATGCAGTGAATTCTATGTTCATTTGTTATTGCTCAAGCTATGAATAATTGTTTGCGACGAAATCGCGTTTTTTGTGGCAAAGAATATTGAGGATAAAGCATAATGCTTTCAGTGTCGATCAACCCGTCAGGGATACTCTATGTAATCGACTCCACTCGTATACGGTAACCGTAGTTCAGTGCGTATTTAACCTATACATTCATTTGCGGTTGCATATCAGTCTGCAAAGTCAGGGTATTTATCCTCCCATGGAAACCCAGAACTAACTTGCCTACTCAAGATATTTGATGAAATGAAGGGTTTGGATCATCCGAGGCAGCTGATCAAGCCAACGACCATGTATGTGTGTTGTAAAGCATCCCCTTTATTTATTGCACTATACTCTATACAACCAGTAATAGAAAGGATTTTTGAAGAAAAACTGCGGCACCTTATCCGGCATAAGATAGTACATGAGTAGTTCGTACAAAAAATCTCCTTGTCAAGGAGGCTATGTTTTTCTCTATTCGCATCATCACGGCTCTGAGGAAGGTGAAATCGCCGAAACATCAGCCATCGACCAGCAACTACAGCAGCAGTAACAACAAAACAACAACAACAGCAGCAACAACAACAAGAACAATGGCAACTTATGCCAACCTCACATTAACTTAACAAGAGTAGTTTATATAAACGTATAAATGAAGTTATATTTGTTGTAATCTACAGTTGAGATACGGAGCATACAGCTGGGAGAAACTGCTGAAGAAACAAGCATCTTCGGTGAGACGGCTAAGATCCTCCGCGCAGCTGCAGCCATTTTCATTTACTGCACAGCGTAGAAAACAGGTTTTCCATTCTGTGAAGAGAACTGAGTATTGGCGACCGCACATAAACAAACCAAAAATGGATTTACTGCTATCCAAATGTGAAAAGAGGTGACAAAAAGCGTTAAAGAACGTAAGTGCAATGTGAAGATTCGAACGGAAGTTTCAAGTTACCTGTATCCATTGGTAGTTTTGTCAGTTGTCAAGTGAACTGAACAGGCAGCTGTAGTTTTCAATTCGTCCTTGGCGGGCGCTAGATCTATCAAGTGAGCTTCGCTTAATGGAGAAATACTTAGCATCGCACTGTTTCTACGGTAGACTCTTCAATTTTGTGGTTTTTGTGGTTTTTTCCTTACGACGAAGGCCCCGTTACTGCTCTTCACTCTCACTTTTAGTTCTATTATCTGTCAAACTGGTGAAGCACCACGTAGACCTGCACAAACCCGCTTCGTACGTTCGTTGGCTGAAAGGCGTCTGTGATTGCATTTAAATTTTTGCGTGCTTTCATATCTTTTGTATAAGAGGTGGAACAAACTGGCTTTTTGCCGGTTTTTTGTTTATTCCTTCTTCTCTAATGGAAAGCTTCTTCAGTAATTGTCTCTTAAAGAGTTGATCGATACGTATGATCTCTGCAGTGTTTCCAGTTCTGTTCAAAATTTTCTTCAAAGTAATGTTCTTGACCTAAAATTAATGTCTATTATCGAACTGGAATGAACGGAAACGGGTGCATGAGTCCATCGCAACCATCTGTCGCCTTTCGTTTCGCCGCATCTATACCTTTACCTCGTCCCTATAATTGTTCACGTTCTAAATTCTACCTTTATTCCCGCAATCTCAAATCTGACCTTATTACTGATCGAATGCTTTCGTAAGCCCTTACGCAAGAAAAGGACGAGACATTCATTTTTTCTTTGATGGATAATTGTTCTATGTTCACTTTTCTTCCGTCTTCATCGCTCAGTCAATGAAAATTCACTTCTCTTTCATTTCGGGCGCTTTCTCTATCCGTTTTTCAACAGTGTTGTACTTATTAAAGAGAAAGAAACGAAATGTGAAATGCTGAAGTTATATATCATAACGACAGAAGCCAACACATCATGTCTAGCTTGTTTGCAGGATTGGCAAGTAGAATATTCACCAGTGAGTGGTAGAGGGGAGGTGATGATCGGGTCGATACAGATTTATCTGCGACGATTCTGTCTTCCAAATCCACAAAACCATTTCATTTTTTGCGGTGAAGATCTGAAAACGGCATAACAGAATTATCGCAGGAATTTAGCGAGGATCGACTCGACCAGCATTCAACGACATTCAAAATACGGAGCAAATCTTGGAGCAATAGCCGAATCCATATCCGGTTTAAAAAAATGATGGCCTTTAAATTTTCACACAGTCTTAATATCCTTATAGAATTTATTAACTAAATAAGAAACTAAAAATCAGTTAGTAATGTTGTCTTGTTTATGTAGAAGTACTACTCTGTATATCAAAATGGTAAAAAGAGGATCCCGTGATTTTTTTTTTACGTGGGAATTATTTCTTTCATTTTCTTTAACTTGGCCATGTTGTCGTTTATCTCGATTGGTCCATGTGCCTTAATGATTCCTCTACACTTCAATTTTAAGGCGTGTGGTTTTTTTTCAGACCTTACAAAATTTCGATGGCTGTCGTCTTTGTCCCTCAAATCACCAAAATGTTCTTCTTTGATCTTCTCACCAAACTCTTTCAAATCTCATTGTTAATTTGTCTGTTAGCAGCAGCTTTCTTTACATTAATATCCTCAGTTTACAAAATTGACTGTTGTCTGATTTATTCGATTAATCCCATGTTGAGTTTTCTATAGGGCACGAGTAGCGCAGTGGTTAGAGGGATTTTGTAATACTTGCACGATCGATCCTGTGCCCCAAATCTCACCAAGTTTTCTGTCCTTTCGGGATTGGCAAATTGGTACCAGATTTTATTCGTAGAATTGCAAAATTTACTCGACACATCGATGGGTCACCGCGAATCATTTTATGCGCCAGATATGCATTCATTCTCCTCTAATGGTGCCAATGAAGTCGAATGCATGGTGCAACCCTCAAGGATTGATTACCATCGAGTGCTTTATATTTTTTTATTTTTTACTGTTTTTAATACAAGGTTTACAATGCTGAAGTGAGTAGAAAGTTGGTCCAAGAAATTGTTACGCGCTACGTTTACTGTGCGCAGCACCGTGTGAAGAATTCTTAACGCTCCAATGTCTACATTTTGTATATTACACTTTGTTCCTAATATCTTCTTTATATTTTTAACTGTTTGCATTTACTACATAACCTAAAGGGCAAACCGTTCTGTGTTGACTGCCCCACTAGAAAAACATCGTGCTCCTTTCATAAAATGGCGAAGGTTACTGATTGCACACTTGGCCTACACAATCGCTTACGTGGTCTTGCCAGTACAAAAAGTACTTGATTTTGTCCTCTCCTACAACTTTGGTAGCAATTAGTCGATGCCGAAGGGCCGAAATTTGAACGTGGCATGTGATCGAACCGAGCAATGGTGACTTATACATCTCTAAGCATTGTGCTGCACTCTACCATGTAGTAGTTCATGAGTAGTTGTTTTTAGTTTGAAAGTATGCCATTTTTTAACAAGGAACGATTTTTTGTTATTACGACGTATTAAAATGAAATTGTATAGGTTAGTCAACAAAAAAATCTGTGTTTTGATCGTCGATCTCCGTCAACGATACGATGCTAAGATTGGTGGTTACTACGAAAGACGTATGGGCTGAACGACCTGTTAACCTACAACGACTACAAGACGCTCAAGAATTGAGTAGTTTTCACATTAGGAACCAAATAATTCTTTGTTACTTCATTAATGTGAAAATGTAATAGAATCTATTCATTTTTATCGATCATTTTGCATGTGAAATATTTCTTGTGTGTATTTTTGCATCTTTATGTAAGGGCACGTGTGGCGCAGTGGTTGTTGACCACTGCAACACACACGTCGAATCGATCCTCACACTCATGGCCCACCAAACCTTCCATCCTTCCGGGGTCTGCAAATTGGTACCAGACTTGCTTGGAAGGATAGCAGCACTGGCTAGATACATCGGTAAGCTACCGCGAGTCATTGTAAAGGCCAGATATGTATTCAATCACCTCCAACGATACTCAATGAAGTCGAATGCATGGCCCATCCCTCAGGGATTGATCAACGCCGAGAGCTTTATCCTTTATCCTTTTATGTTCATTGTACGGATTCCCTAGAAACGTTCCATTAGTTTTAGTGAATGGGTTTGATAAAGACGTAAGCAACAAATATGGTGCAGTATGAAACCACCGACTCTGCTCATCACTTTGTAGAAGAGCGAAGTCATTGAGTTACGAAAAAATCACCTCCGATACATCACGTTGGTTTAAAACATGTTCCGCTATCAAAGAAGAAAACACCTGGCCATCGCTTCTTCACTTCTCTAATTCCATTGGTGAGTTTTTACACTCGCTTTACTAAATTTGGAACTGATCACTCATCGGTCATCCTCAATGTGATGTCCGCTTTGAATTTTAAGCTACGGATTAACATTTTCATACACGCATGATATATGTGTACGAATCGTTGGTTATAACAGAGAAAGTACATCTCTACAAAGTGCAGGCTGACAATCAAAGCCGAATAAAAGTCTCATTTACGTTTTCATCCGTCTCCCCGTCCTTCGTTATCATCGTTTTTTTTTTCTCATCTCATTTTCATATCTACAGAAACCAGTTTCTGCTTGCCTTTGACAGTAACGTGTACGTGACGCTTCCGTTTTCTTTCCCTTTTTTTGCTTAATCATCGAGATAATTTACGAACACCACAATGTCTGTTGTAATGGCACACTGGCCAGGCCGTTTAAATATACATGAAACGGCTTTTATGACCGTCGGTCTCGCAGCGAAAACTAATCGATGATCGTACAATAGGAATCGGTTCTAATTTGAATGCGTATTTCACCATTATTCAGTGACGCTAGTGGTGTGCAATATCTCAGAATGAGTGTCTCATGGCCGTCTATGTTTACAGTAGCATAGAGGTCGGGTCGAATTTCACATATACAGTCATGTGACCACCGTCAAGGTGTCGATTCGCTTGCGATGGTTTCACAGCAAATTCACTCCCACTCGTGTCCATTTAGATTGTTTTAACCCACTCTTTCATAGCATCAGTCAATCAGAGTTTACAGCCTCGATGATCTCTATTGATTTTTAGCAGCGATTTTCGTTCAGTATTAGCATAAATAATCAATATCTTGGTTTGTTGGTAAAATCACACTAGTTTTTTGAAAATCTTTATTGTGGTTAAAGTTACGGCGCTATCGCATTGTGTCGAATCGAATGAGGTGAAGCACCGCATGAATGAAGTAGCGTCAACCAGGACTGCTTTATTGTAGAACTTGGATCTTCCCGCGCTTGGATGACATGATCTCACCCAGCAGTTGTCTAGGGTACAGGACCATTAAGTACAAAAGCGCATTGCTAGGTTGCGTTATTTCATTTGTGCGGTGCACAACTGTACTTGACTCGAGTCGATGCCACCACGAAGACTTACATCGCAAAGAAGAACCATTGTGGACATTCAACTCAAATCATCGTGTCTTGGAGGAAGGGGATGCCGAAAGTCGATCAAATTCACCGCAACCGCGTGCTCTTTTGCTTCGTTATGGATGAAAGTGGGTGCCTTCAGAATGGGATGTTTAAGCAGATATGTACGTCTGTTAAGAAACACTCCGACAGTCACTCAGTCTGGGAACTCAAACAGGAGTATTTATTTCACAACAAACACAGTAAAAATAAACGGTTTATCGTGACGAATGTGGTGTTTTCGTGTTCATCGAGCAAATGTAGTGAATTAGTCAGGTTTCATATGCGATTCGGTTGAATACAGCCCTTCCTGGTGTCCATTCAAGTCATTCGAAAACTTCCAAAACAGCAAGACTACAGGAGAGGAAAGGAATGTCGGTTTCGTGTGCACACCGTCATTATGTGGATTCAACAGATGGTTACGTCAACGGTGTAACAATCATTTCCGAGTTTTCTGTCAATTACTCATAGAGCAATACCCAAGACAGACTTTCTGCTAGCCTTGGCATTGATTGATAAATCGATGTTTTTTCAGTAAGCAGACACGAATTTGTTGTTAAAAAATTTATTAGGAATCAATAGCTGACTTTTCGGCTGTTTCGCCTTCTTCAGAGCCTGGAAAGGTCAAATTGAGAGGCGATCTACTCAGCTAAACCGTTTCATAACCCTAGCAAATAGAACTTCACAAATAAATTTGCATTCGTATAAGAAACAGCTTTGTTTTAGCTTTTTATTTTCTGCCTACTACAATTTTCACGGCAGGTTATAAGCGAAATAAACCACAACGTTGCTGAGATATTTGCAAAACTCTGGACCGCAGGTGTCTATGGTGGTATTGCGCTTTCCGAGGCGCAACGCGTTCGCCACCACACCATGCGGGTCCTTCGTTTTGCACGTCTATCAGCTAGTTTTTTCGGCAAAAAGATCGATAGAACTAGCTGAGAAACAGCTTTATTTAAATACCTACTATTTATTTGTTGTAAGTATCTAAGTTAGTAGGTGGATAGCAGCCGCACAGAGTAATACATGGGCGAGGACTGTGCCTGTGTCAGGTCATTGGATTAGCCTGAGGTTTGGCGCCATTTCACGCGTGATGACAGGACAACTCTTCCTTGTCATTTATTTTTGAATTTTTGGAATTGATCCAAAACTCTTCAAGAGCTTTACGCGCTGATGTTTTCGATTCGTGCCTGAGGATAGTGACTCCTACTTCAAAATCGTCTCCGTTATGTACCTGCATCCTATGCACGCCAAGTGGAGTGTTAGGTTTTAACTTGGATTTACAGACTAGGTGTTCTTTTATGCGTACGCAGAGCGGTTTACCCGTTTCGCCAACGTATTCGTCCCCGCACGCTTTACAAGAGATCAGATAGACTGTACCCGAGCTCATGCAATCACCGTCTCTTCCATTAGGGCAAATTATGCAATTTTGCGTTGCACATAGACGGTCATAGAGCCGGTTGCGAACTAGCTGGCGTCTTAGAGTGTCCGGTGGTATTTCTATCCCTCTTACGGAATTCTCTAGACCGGCTCTTATTAAGCAACGTTTTATGGCTGCACTTATTTCGCTAGAAATAAAGGACAAGATGAACGGAGTCTTGTTTTCGCTAGAATTATCGTTAATTATCGATAAATGGGGAGGCCGCTCTGCGTGCGCATAAAAGAACACCTAGTCGGTAAATCTAAATTAAAACCAAACACTCCACTAGGCGCGCATTGGATGCAGGAACACAACGGAGATGATTTTGAAATAGGAGTCACTATCGTCACGCACGAATCGAAAACATCAGCGCGTAAAACTCTTGAAGTGTTTTGGATCAATTGCAAATATCCAAAAATGAACCGCAAGGAGGAATGTCTTGTCATCACGCGTGAAGTGGTGCCAAACCTCAGGCTAATCCAATGACCTGACACAGGCACAGTCCTCGCTCATATATTATTCTGTGCGGCTGCTATATCCACCAATTAACTTAGATACTTACAGCAAATAAACGATTGGTGTTTAAATGAAGCTGTTTCTTATGCGAATACAAATTTATTTGTGAAGTTTTATCTGCTGGGGTTATGAAACTGTTTCTCTGAGTAGATCGCATCTCAATTAATTTGACCTCTCCAGGCTCTGAAGAAGGCGAAACCGCCGAAATGTCAGCTATTGTATCTTAATAAATTCTACAATAACAAATTAGTGTCTGCTTATTGAAGAAAAACATCGAATTACTCATATGTTGGTCAACCTCTATTACTTCCTTTCGTTGTCTGGTTGCCGTCATCGACGATAGTGGTCGAAATTGTAAATTACTTCGGCTACAGCTTGATGATCTGTCGTCCCTTTCCTATGTTAGCATGCTCGAATCCGGTTTCTTGCGGATTCTTTTAGGACAACGAAATGGCTACGGTGTTACCAGATTTTCGCCACGGGCGCTCACTCGCCTATGTGAAGAAAAGGTTACTGCATCGCGACTAGAATTCCTCTATAGTGAGTCAACCAACCGATCGACTGTGATGTACCAGCACCTCAGAGCGACGATGATCGTGTAACTTTCAACGGGCACCGTCTGTGTTAGTTGCATATAGCTTGTTTAGAGTTATCATTCAATATAGATATACTTCGATCCTGTATCCTGGCCTAAAAAGCTCTTCATCTATCTGGTTACAGAAATTGGTATTGTACTTATCTGGACAAATGAGAAAAAAACATGTGATATATCAGTAGGTTCCCGTATGCCATTCTACATGTACATGTATGCATTTATTCATCTCTACAATGCTACGAGTTAAGTCGAATGCGTGATTACCAATGAGCACCTGGTCACCTATTCTCTTCTTACCCACGGATAATGGGTTACATTACTGACGACAGCTTGTTGGAGAAAATGGTTAGGAAAAGGTGATTGCCATAATTTCTTCCACACTTTTTTCAGTTTTTTTTTCTTTGTTTGTCACAAAGCACTTCGTCGAAATCGTTCTTGCCGGTTGCGAACTAGCTGGCGTCTTAGAGTGTCCGGTGGTATTTCTATCCCTCTTACGGAATTCTCTAGACCGGCTCTTATTAAGCAACGTTTTATGGCTGCACTTATTTCGCTAGAAATAAAGGACAAGATGAACGGAGTCTTGTTTTCGCTAGAATTATCGTTAATTATCGATAAATGGGGAGGCCGCTCTGCGTGCGCATAAAAGAACACCTAGTCGGTAAATCTAAATTAAAACCAAACACTCCACTAGGCGCGCATTGGATGCAGGAACACAACGGAGATGATTTTGAAATAGGAGTCACTATCGTCACGCACGAATCGAAAACATCAGCGCGTAAAACTCTTGAAGTGTTTTGGATCAATTGCAAATATCCAAAAATGAACCGCAAGGAGGAATGTCTTGTCATCACGCGTGAAGTGGTGCCAAACCTCAGGCTAATCCAATGACCTGACACAGGCACAGTCCTCGCTCATATATTATTCTGTGCGGCTGCTATATCGACCAATTAACTTAGATACTTACAGCACATAAACGATTGGTGTTTAAATGAAGCTGTTTCTTATGCGAATACAAATTTATTTGTGAAGTTTTATCTGCTGGGGTTATGAAACTGTTTCTCTGAGTAGATCGCATCTCAATTAATTTGACCTCTCCAGGCTCTGAAGAAGGCGAAACCGCCGAAATGTCAGCTATTGTATCTTAATAAATTCTACAATAACAAATTAGTGTCTGCTTATTGAAGAAAAACATCGAATTACTCATATGTTGGTCAACCTCTATTACTTCCTTTCGTTGTCTGGTTGCCGTCATCGACGATAGTGGTCGAAATTGTAAATTACTTCGGCTACAGCTTGATGATCTGTCGTCCCTTTCCTATGTTAGCATGCTCGAATCCGGTTTCTTGCGGATTCTTTTAGGACAACGAAATGGCTACGGTGTTACCAGATTTTCGCCACGGGCGCTCACTCGCCTATGTGAAGAAAAGGTTACTGCATCGCGACTAGAATTCCTCTATAGTGAGTCAACCAACCGATCGACTGTGATGTACCAGCACCTCAGAGCGACGATGATCGTGTAACTTTCAACGGGCACCGTCTGTGTTAGTTGCATATAGCTTGTTTAGAGTTATCATTCAATATAGATATACTTCGATCCTGTATCCTGGCCTAAAAAGCTCTTCATCTATCTGGTTACAGAAATTGGTATTGTACTTATCTGGACAAATGAGAAAAAAACATGTGATATATCAGTAGGTTCCCGTATGCCATTCTACATGTACATGTATGCATTTATTCATCTCTACAATGCTACGAGTTAAGTCGAATGCGTGATTACCAATGAGCACCTGGTCACCTATTCTCTTCTTACCCACGGATAATGGGTTACATTACTGACGACAGCTTGTTGGAGAAAATGGTTAGGAAAAGGTGATTGCCATAATTTCTTCCACACTTTTTTCAGTTTTTTTTTCTTTGTTTGTCACAAAGCACTTCGTCGAAATCGTTCTTGCTCTTCCATCTAACCTATAAGATTTCTGGTAGTAGCAAGCTGCTTTGATTTATGGCAATCATATAGTTGACGACGATGTGCTGTCCAGTTACACCTGCCGCTCCCCAAGAGTTCTACGTGTTTGTTGCTCTCGTCACCGACGATTTTCGGAAAATTCCACCTAGTACTCCAGGCCAATAAGCAGTGGCTACTCATGAGTACCTTTCCAGCTTCTTAATACTATCAGTTTTAATCGTCATTTCTGAAAATTTTTTAAAGAATTCTCGTATATTAGACCAACTTCACAAGTTGTAAGGATCCCAGCAATACTTCTTTAATTCCCTCTGTTGTCTCGCATCCATTGTACACGACTTTCTACTGATTTCTTTTTTGATTGTACTGCCAAGGTTGAGGACTTTGTCTTCTTTGTGAATTTTAATTAAAAGTAATTAAATTTAAATTAAAGTAAAAAAATTTTTAATTTAATTAAATTAATTTTACTTTTAACACCACGGATCTCCCTCACATGAGGGATCTCGAGCCGGTTAGTCGCGAAGCTACGAGGCGCGTCCCCAGGTCGCGGATAGGGGATTAATCGCAGACCAAAAGCGACCTTTGCTTCCCTGAGACGCAGGTGGATCCAAGGAATGGACTCCCTGTTTCTGCTGCGCCGATTTGGCACATACTTTCTGTATTTGCTAGGCGTATTCATGCATGTGTGTGTGGGTGTGTTATCGATTTATGCGGATTGTATTCCACGAGTCAATTCGGCCAAAAGCCTGCAATCAAGTGACAGGGAAGTATATTTCATTCGAACAGCTTACAACCCGAATCGGACGTTTGCGATTAAAAGATGTGGATCAACACCGGCTTTGACAATCTTCGTCGTTTACGCGCCAACATCAAACTATAACGAAGAAGAAGTCGAAGCGTTCTACATGGACTTGGAGTGGTTCTACAGAGAAGACCATACATTCTTTCAAGGTCATCATTGGAGATTTCAATGCCAAGATCGGGCCAAGAAGATCGTCTGAGGAACGTCACATTGGGACCCACGGATTAGAATGGAACGAACAGAGTGAGCGACTCTCTGAGTTTATCATGGCGACCATAACCACCCGTGGTAACTAGCAATTCCAGAAGCCTCACCGTCAAGGATGGACGTGGAAATCTCCCAATGGAGAGTACCATAACGAAATAGACCACATCATAGTAAATAGGAAGTTTTGCCTAACCGATGTCGCTGTTGTACCAAAATATTACACGGGATCAGACCACCGTCTCCTTCGTGCAAGATTTTATTTCTCACGGAAAGGAGGAAAAGCCCTGAAGAACCTTCCGCCACTCCTCGTAAGCACACTGGCTCGGCTCTTCACATGTTACCTGTCTGAATGCAGGGTCCCTACTCAGTGGAAGACCAGCAAGACCGTGTTGTTGTTTATGAAGGGCGACCTACACGATATAGGCAACTATCGCCCAATCTGCTTGCTGTCTGTCGTCTACAAACTTTTCACTTGAGTCGAGTCATCCTGAACAGGATTGATAGATCAGTGAACGAAGGACAGCCGTGCCAGCAAGCAGGGTTTCGAAAAGGATTTAGCACGATGGACCATATTCACACGTTAACAAGGCTCATTGAAGTATCACGAGAGTACAGAAGACCGCACTGTCTCACTTTCGTCGACTTAGAGAAGGCCATTGATTCAATTGAGATAGAAGCAGTCATGGAAGCCCTTGGTAGTCAAGGAGTCCCTACTCAGTACATAAAGATTCTTCGTGAGCTGTACAAAAATTTCACAACCAGAATTTCACCATTCTGCAACGATGTTTACGTTGACGTCAAAAGAGGAGTTAGGCAAGGTGATACAATCTCGCCAAAATTATTTACAGCCGCCCTCCAGAACTTTATGCGAACATTGGAATGGGATAATATGGAAGTGAAAATCGACGGTCGGCAGATACATCACCTTCGCTTTGCTGATGATATCGTTCTTATAACACCAGACATTAGCCAAGCGGAACTTATACTTGCGGACTTTGATAAAGCGTGTGGAAAGATTGGTCTTCGACTATATATCAAGAAAACGATGTTCATGAAGAAAGGAATGAACACCCGACACCTTTCCCACCTTTTCGACTCAACGGTTCTTCCTGCCCTAACGTATGCGTCGGAAACCCGGTCGCTACGTAAGCAGGATGAAAGATCACTCAGCGTTATCGAACGCGCAGTCGAAAGGACGATGCTAGGAGTATCCCATTTCACACAAGTAAGGAATGGGATCCGAAGCTCCGATCTACGTCAACGATCGAAAATCAAAGATGCCGTTTTATACGCCAAACAATCGAAGATAAGGTGGGTCGGACACGTAGTGCGTATTGATGATAACCGATGGACAAGGGCTGTTAGTGACTGGTTTCCTCGGTATGTTAAACGCAATGCAGGAAGACCACCGACTCGATGGCCATTGTTCTTCACGAAAAGCCTAGAAGAAGGACATGGTGCTCAACGAGTCCCTAGATAAGAACACACTGGGCTACTCTTGCACGCGACAGGGAAGCATGGAAGATTTACTGGCGCCTGCTCGATTCACTCGACGATCAACGGGACTATAGGTGATACAGGTGATGAGACCAACTTCACATGTTATAAGGATTCCAGCACCACTTCTTTAATTCCCTCTGTTGTCTCGCATCCGTTGTACACGACTTTCTACTGATTTCTTTTTTGATTGTACTGCCAAGGTTGAAGACTTTGTCTTTCTTGTGGATTTTAATTAAAAGGAGGTATAATTGATTCTTTCTGAAGTCATGGATCCATCAAAGGTGGGCTCGTGTAGCACAGTGGTCAGAGGCGCCCTGCAATACAAATGGGATCGATTCCGGCGTTCCTGGCCCACCAAGTGTTCTATCCATCCAGGGTCGGAAAATTGGCACCAGTTTTATCTGGGAGAATAGCAGCACTGGCTCGATACATCAGTAGGTCACCGCGAGTCATTGTAAAGGCCAGATATGCATTCGCTCACCGCTAGCGATGCTTAATGAAGTTGAATGCATGGCGCATCCCTCGAATATTGATCAACTCCAAGAGCTTATTTTTAGGTTTTTATGTACAGATATTCCCACAATAGGTTCGCAACTGCTCTAGATGTATTTCCTTCTTTTCTCCTTTCTCTCGCTTAGAAGTCTTGCAAGTGACGTGGACTATTGGTACATTGTGCACTGATGTGCACTGGTGTGCACTGGAGTGCATTTTCCGTTCTAGAAAACTACGCGGTGGAAACGATTCTGCTGAGCTCTGAAGAAATCTATGCATATACATCACCTTCGCACTCTGTCTGAGCTACCTCAGCTCCTTTTTTTTTTAAATGGAAGTAGAAATCATATAGTGATGAATGATTTATGCTAGTGGCGACTGAATATATATTTGACCTACACAGTGACTTGTAATGTTTTACCGATGTAATATTTCTATCATCTCGAACAGATTTAGTTTTAGTTTGCAATTCCCGAAGGAAAGGACATGGAAAAATGCGGGATTGAACCAAGGATCGTTTACGTATTTCATGGCACTTGCGCTACACGCACTTTCATCGAGCAATAACGACCATAGAAAGAATAAAACAACACTTTTACGATGAAAACAGCATTTCATATTTTCAATTAGAAACCGCGATTAGCGCTGTGGTATTAATACCAATCATCATGAGCATGGTGTTGCTTCAACCCCGTGCGGACCACCAAGCTTTTCATCCCTTCTGGATCGAGAAATTGGTACCAGACTTGTCCGAAAAGAGTTTGCTCTCTTCAATCCAAGTGGGCAGGCTCCTACGTTTTTGCTAGAAATTTTGCTTTGCACCAGAGCGTCATTGTTTTACACGATTTCTTCCCAATCGGATCTGTGTGTTTGCTTTTTGCTAACAAAATTACTTAACACTTCACATAAACTGTGACCGAACAGAAACAAGTTCTACTTGACATATCAAAATCTTGATAGAATAATGGTAGTTTTTACCTAACCCTGCAAATACGAAACTTAAGAGAACGTGTTCAATTTTATTGTCAGCATAAAATCGAAGCTGCTCAACTCTTCTTCATGAGCACTTTCTTATCCTTGGTACTGTAATCTCAGTAGAATTCCACTTTGTATTCATTGAATTTTTTTCATTTAAAGGAGTGAACTGTGAGAATTTTACTTAGAACAAGACGATGAAAAGCAACGAACGAGGTTTTGATTGATAAAATTAGTTGTTGAGGCTATACCACGTCACTACCGTACCACAGCAATGAAGTCTACACCGTTTAACGAACGCTGGAAAAATAATGGGTTTGGGTCAGCTGGCGTGATAAAAAAAAAAAAAGAAACGAGAGGCGGCCGCTTATTTACCAGACATTTTTCAATGCGCTACGTCGCACGCCTTTCCAGTATTAACTCATGTGTAAAAATGATCAGTCGCTAGGTGTTGATCAATCCTCGATGGATCAGCCATGCTTTCAATTCCATTCATTGGATAGTAGAGGTGATTGAATGCACATATAGTGTTTACAATGACTTGTGGGATCTATTGATGTATCAAGTGGACGTATCCATCCTCCTAGACAAATCTGGGACCGATTTGCGGATCTCCGGCTGATGGAGGGTTTTGGTGAGTCCTGGGTGCGATATCGAATCAGCGATCGATCCAGTGTGCATTGTAGGACACCGTTAAGCTAGTACGCTACACGCTGACTTCAGCTATCAAATGAGGGTTTAAGTGTAGAAATGAAATCTTTGAGTTGCGGATATTGTAAAAAGTTTCTCGTACCATATTTCTAGTAACTCTAGTAACTGAGTAAATGAGGGGTAAAGGTCCTCGGCGTTGATCAATCCTTGCTAGATGCGTCATGCACTCGACTTCAGTAGGCTTCGTTAGAAGTGGTTGAATGCGTATCTACCCTATACAATAACTGACGGTGGCCTATCGATGTATCGAATTATCATGTCAGTGCCGCTATCCTCCCAGACACGTCTGGCACCTTTTTGGTGGACGGAAGCCTTGGTAAGCCTGGGGCGTGGTGTGGGCAACTGACTCATCGATGAAAATGTTGCTTCGTCTTCGAATAATTCCGACCGGGAATCGCAGCAAACATCTATCGGATCTACAAGCGTTGATGAAAATACATTCGTATAACATGTGTTTTTTTAGGAATTCTTAGAGCAGCAAATTTCAAGTGTTGGATAAACACTCATTTTTCGACTGTAGCATTTTCACTTTGGTGTGGAAATGATGGAGAAAGATTAGGAACTCTTAATCTTTTATTACCGTAATTACATGACCTTCCTACTGTAATAGCATTCTAATCATTTTCGTAGCCGTTTTATTCTTCAAATTCGACATTTTGAAACATAAACTGAAAACGGTGTACTCTACGAAGAAACAAAAAAGGGAAGCTATCTATCCAATTTGTGCGAGTGGATCAAATTCTGCAACGAAGTATTTTCTACGTCATGGTAATTCTTCTCCAGATTCTCTGTTTTTGCAAGGTGTATGTAGGTGACACTTTATCTGAAATTCCATTATCCAGGTGCTTCACAGTTGTTGACTTTCTTCAAAACTTGTGTTATTTCTTCGCTTTTTCTACTCTGAACTTGATTACCAAAACATTGCTTTTGTGGGTTACAATACTATTTGATGGAATACAGAGAGTACAAGTAGATGAAGCACTCACTTATTAATCGATTGGTTTTAGCGTGATTCAATCAAGTGACATAGAACTCATAAATTAATTACTATCATAATTCAATCAATAATCTTACTTCGGTGATATCGTTAACAGCCCGACGATCGATGGATTCGTCATCTATTTTTCTACATGTCAACCGAATCGATTCTTTTTTTTTTCGTGGAGATGGTTATCGCCTCATTCTTTTCTTTCTGGAAAGTTTTCCTTATGCACCGAAACTATTCAACTCGATCAGAAAAAATAAAACCAATGATATTTTCACCTTTGTGACATCTTTTTCAAATCGTCTACATAAGTAACACTGGTTTTATAGAATTTTTATGATTCGGAGAGTGGGTCTGACTGTGTTGAGATATTTGGGGAATTCGGAAATGATCTGGGAACAGCGACCAAGTAGATAATGTCAGTATGTACTTCAACAAATAGATATTCATTAACCAAACATTTCCATCGGATGCCTAAGTGCAACGAATCACTGTCCATCTGAGAAAAAGTGGTACTATGCTGGAAAATGCTGACTACCAAGGAAATCTCAAGCAAGGCTTTCGAAGCTCTTAGAAAAGGTCGTGTCCGTCCAGCAATTTAGTACCAGTCAAATGTAAAGTGTGCTAAGGCGCTAGCGATTTTTCGTCATTCATGAGTAGAAGCAATTGCTTACCCAAGTAAGTCTGCTCTCAGTCGGATGTCTCTAGAGATTTCTTTGTTAGTATTAGTTGTCATATTCATTTATACTATTATATAAAGAAATCCCAAGTGAATATCCACTGTGGTAGTTTTACTATCTCGTCGTTATGTGGTCGGCTCGTTTGTGGTGGTAGTGGTACGTACAAACACTCGCTTCGAAGAACATTGTTTGCACGTATCCGTACTGCTCAGATGACAACTATGTTGTTCACTCCTTGTCATAACCGCAGCTCCTTTCATTCTTCGATGTATCCACTGTTGAAAAGTATGATAAGGAGTTTCTACCAGAATCATGGATTAATCCGTCTCCTCGAGATTGTTGTCATTCGAACGTTTATTCTTTAAGAATTCACAAAATGCGAAACACAACCATATTAAGTTGAAACGATCTATTTGTCACTTTCTTATTGCTTCGAATAAGGGATATTCACCCACTATTAATTAACTAAGAGTCCATTAACAATGTTCTTAGCTCTATCAAACTCTTTACTACCTTATTGTGGCAACGAGGAAATGTTCTTCTTGGGTGTCGAAATGCGATATATAGCAGAGCTCATTCTCGGTTAGATAACCACTGCTTAGAAGAAGTCCGGACCTCCTACACGCTAGGAATTAAAAAGAAAATTAATGCCAAGGTTTATCGTTGTTGTTGTGTAAGAGATCTGGTTGGATAAAAAGTTAAATTTTAAAAAAAACTTCGCTCCGATTTACCACAGTTGACAGCTCTCTGTGTTAAAGACTAGGAAACGCACTAGCGCAACCTCTCAGGAATACAGAGAAACAGCAACAGTTTATTTACTAGAGGAAGTCAGTGAAACAAAAATGGAATTGAAGTAGATAGTTCCTAATGGACAAAGTGGTTAAAAATCTCTGACTAATGCTGTTCCGGGGTTCTCTTACTTATCCTAGACCAACCAGTCCCTCACGTTATGAATCAGGGTTCAGATATCATGTTTTCATTAGTTAAAAACTTGCAGATGTTAGCAATTCTTAAGAACTCTGCTATCTTAGTGTTTGACCTTACAATTACTTTTTTATCAACTTAAGATTTTTCTCCTCAAATTCCATAGCTGTTGTTTCTTTAGTTCCCCATCTCGGATTCTGAATATCCTGCAACATCATAAGGGTTTGAGAATAAATTGATAAAGGCGCATGTTATGAATTTATTTATGTCTTGAAACTGATCCTGAAAAGGTTGAAAGGATTGCGTGTAGTGCAGTGATAAGGGGTGCCTTGTAACACACATAGGGCCGTATATTCGACCTCAAGCCTTGGGTAAACAAAACCTCCAGCGCTTCGACTTCGTGAGATTGGTCCAAACCAGCCAAGAAGGGTGAAACCACTGACCTGATACGTTGGTAAGTCGTTGTAAAATGTAAATATTCGTTCAATTTTCGATCACTTCAACGATACTGAATGGATATCTACTCCATGTGGTATTCCTAAGGCTTCCGCGGCGAAGCTAATCTTACGAAAACAGGCAATAATTTCCCGATAAATGGAAAACTCAAGGAGTTCAGATTTCTATAGATTTCTAGAAAGCAATTTTGGTGCCTTGTAACACACATAGGGCCGTATATTCGACCTCAAGCCTTGGGTAAACAAAACCTCCAGCGCTTCGACTTCGTGAGATTGGTCCAAACCAGCCAAGAAGGGTGAAACCACTGACCTGATACGTTGGTAAGTCGTTGTAAAATGTAAATATTCGTTCAATTTTCGATCACTTCAACGATACTGAATGGATATCTACTCCATGTGGACTATTGACTCGTTCCTCTTTAAATGAGCTTAAAAAAAAGTCCTTCTACAGTAGTTATTCGGAACTATTCCTTCCTATTCGTGCGATTTTCATGAACAACCCATACGACATTATAGCTGTCACTGTGTGTTCAACCGGTCTTAAGTGATGTTGTTTGTTGAGTTCCCATTGACAACGAATAGTTTTTATTGTAGTCGATATTTAGTGACGTTTATAGTATATTTCCTCCCCTAAGGATTGAAACTAAATGAAACGTCGTTGTTATGTTTAGCGCACATATATGATGTTTTGTATGAAATTCTTAATAAATTTAAGGAATGGTGGATTTTTCAAAGATTCTTTCACAACAAGTTATTTCCCTACACTTTAAACCTCCAAGAAAATTCTAATATATTCTCACTCACTCTTGTTTTTCCTCCCACTTTAATTCCTCTGCGACTTTTCTCAATGATTGTTCAAATGCAGGATTGGACAGGATTTATACTATAGTACGAAGAATTACTTGCATTTTAGACAATTCTAACAGTTCTAATTTTTTTTCTAGTCTGGGCCGACCGGTAGTTAGATACGACACATTCTTTTGGCACTAGTAAATTTGTACTAGACTTGTTTGGCAAAAGCTCCGTCGCATCCATAAAGTTCGAGCACTGCTTTAAGTGGTAACTTGGAAAGACTCAAGCAGATCGATCTTAGAATTTCAGAGACAGTCAGTTCGACCGGTAATCCACAATAGTCGTGATGTAGACAAAAGATCTCAAGTGACTGCTGAAAGGATGATAAATGCATGACAGCGAACCAACTGAAAAAATTTCGGATTCACACGATATGTGGAACGGGATATATAGGAAATACTTGATACTTGAATGGTTTGTCCTCACTGGTTGTGCGGGCCCCAGGACAATCACCATTCTTCGGAGATTTACTGGTTAAGCCGCTGTGGTTTCCTGGAATCCTGAGGTCAGCATGGCCAAAATTCATCTTCCTCTGCCACCTAACATCTCTTAGCCACGATGAGGCGGTAAACCGTTGGGAGGATAGAAAACACAGAATTCGAGAAATAATCCGACACGTCCGAGGTGTTGGAGATCCGTGAATTTCCATTATTTATTTTTCATTATTTATTCACTAGTAAATTTTCCTTACCCATTTCGTTACAAGGGGAGCATGTAGCAGTGCAGTGGTCAGAGCCACCTTGCAGTATACTTTGGATCGATCCCCACGCCACAGGCTCTTAAAGTCCTGCATCGCCCCAGAGTCGGCAATCTGGTATCAGAATTGTCTGGGAGGATAGCAGCACTAGCTCGATACATGGGAGGCCAGCGTGGGTCATTGTAAAGGCCAAATCCACCTCTGATGGTGCCTTTTTATTCAATGTCTCGATATTTGACATTTCATTTTAAAGTGTTAAATTAGCTAGTATTTCATTTCAACTCATTTACAAATGTTCCGAAAAGTAGTACGGTAGCAATGCTCATTGAACATCGTAGTTCGACAACCAGGAACGTCTATGACGATGATGAGGTGGCTGAATTGTTTTTGATGAACAGAGTTTACACATCTAGTTGTTCTAAACTTAAATCGCTTCAAATTTGCAACACTGCTACCAGACGGACATCTCCCGATTTATGCAGTGGTTTACGTCCTATGGTTTTCGTGTCAGGACTCAGATGTTCACATTACCGTATTATATTTGTAAACGTTTCGTTACACGATTCGTAGCTTTTCGCATCTCTATGCTCGTATTTTTCATTGAACTTCTTCAACGGCAATGATCAGGTCTTTCTTTCGATATTGTACTGTTTACCGAATTGGTCTACGATACCACTATTTACTACAAGAGTTTAATGGTTGAAGAAAGAAGAGGAAAGAAAGATGGAAAGAAGGAAGACCCGAACAGAATTGGAACAGAGTATTTCGAGTAGTTAAATTACTCTAGCAATCTAAATAGTTGGCTACTCCCTCATCGTGGTTGGGAGGTGTTCCTGGGTGTTGGGCTGCGATATACAGCGGGGTTCATCCCCCAGCAGGGTCTCCCAAGCTGAGCAGGAGTTCGCCGTTTCCATCTAGAAACTCAGCTAAAAGTAAACCAATACTGGGATCCACCACCATCATAGGATGAAATTAGTCGCATTGTGGCAAATCTCGCGATCCACAAGGGTGGTGACTGCCTGTGCTAGTGACGACTTAGGCAGACTTTGCCTCACTGACCACGGGACTCCACGGAATCACAATGTCTAAACCAGCAAAACTCCGATGGTGTTGCAACGATGATGCGAAAATTGATCGCATTTCTATCCCATTCAGTCAATCAGGCATTCGATCATCAATGAACTCGTTTGAAGCAGTGATGTAAGATGGTCATTCATTCCCTTCCGTTTATCGATAGTGTACAGCTGAATGACATAGTTGATGAGAGAAACTGGTCATTTGTGGTGAGAAACGACCGAACTGTTATGTAATGTGCAGAGGTAATCGATAGGCAATCGATACTGACACTACGTCTTTGACCATACGAATTAGCTGATGGTCACCACGACCTCTAAATTTTCGTCTCGAGTATAAAATCCTGAAAATTAGGTCAGGTTTTGCAGAAACGCCATCCAGAAAACGCTGTTGTCCTCATTTTCGAATCGTTCGCGCTTCATAGCCAGTGAATCATTCTCGTTTTCCCTAAAAATTTGACTGCTTTTCTTTTTTTTCGGCTAATTCTTATTAGATCATTTTCCACTTGTTCTTTTCCCTTTCTCACTCCGTCTCACTCTTTCTCACTCTCTGTATCTCTCACTCAGTCCTACAATTATTTGTTTAGCTAGTAGTATGACAAACTTTGACGTGTGCCTTACGACAGAAGTACTTCTATAAATGTAGTAGAACGGAAACCTGAGGAAACCTGAAATCAGTGCGTAAGAAACTGATCTCACAACGAGTAGTGTCTGCACATTGAAAGATTCTCAACGATTTTAGGCCAATCACATTCTTATCCCCCACCCCACCCCGATAGGAGACGTTATTTATTGAAAACAGCATCATTTTTAGGTCAAGTGTTCATTCAGTTTGGTGAGACGACGCCACGTCTAACAGTTGTCCAGGAAGGAGAACTCGATCGTGAATGTCCATATCCTTGCAGACGCATATCTGATGCTCTATTTGGATTTTTTAGAGTTCTGTGCCAAATTTCGTCTGTTCCGAGTCGAAATCCTTCGTCGAACTTATTGGCCTATTAGAAACCTTATCTTAATAGGCTTGAACGTGTTATCAAGCTATTACAGGACAAGCCTAGTCGAACATTAAGAGAAATGGCTTTCATATTCTCCATGAGAACTGGGACAGTTGTCCTGTAATCCAGAAGTTTAAGCTTGCAGAACAATCTTTTTGTTCGGCGTTAGTCGCCTCACATTATTCGACCTATCCGTTTTTCCCCATGTAATTTCCTCGATTCGACCTAATTTCTCATTGTTCGATGATGTTTTGTGATTAATCATTCGTCTAACGTTGTGCTGAGATTAGATCCAAGACACATTATTTACTAAAAAATTCACTTTTCTGGTTTTGTTCTAAAGAACAAGTCAGTTAGAAGAACCGGGGCGTTTCTAACCTCTTATCCATCCAACCATCCATCCGCGCTTCTCCAATCTCACCAGCCCACCACCTCATTAATCGTCCCAAATTGAGGCGAGAGTCACATTTAATGTATACCAACCACTTACGTTGAGGATATGCTGACTTCTACAGTTTCTTTCATCACAGCTGAACAGTTCTTATCGTTAGAAACTGCAAAGGCTTCATTTTTCTCCTGGTTTTCTTCACTTATTCATTAAACACGATGTGGATAGTAGATTTTGCTCATATCTCAACGTTCTTGTGGTTTTATTTCACATAATGCCCTGTTATGTAGCATCAAGCGCAATGGTCTTAGACTCCCACCAACACACATGGGATCGGCCTCACGCCTCAGGCTCACGAAGCCTTCTATTCTTCCGGTGTCAGCAAATTGGTACCAGAATTGTCTGCAAGGATAGCAGCATTGATTCGATACATCAGTAGGTCACCGAGAGTTACCGTGCAGGTTAGATATAAATTGCGTCACTTTTAACGATAATTAATGAAATCGAATGCATGGTGCATCCCTTAGGGATTGTTCAACTGCGAGAGCTTTATCGTTTATTTTTTACACTGCTATGAATAGGTTGTAAATAGGGGAATCAAACATAATTTCGATTGCAGCTTCAGCTTCACTGGATTCAACTCCGATTTGTGCTATCCAGGTCATTTCCGCTGACGGATGATTGCTTATAGAATCGTTAGGATAGGAAGCATGGCTGAGAGAAATGCAAAGCAAGGGCCATGGTTGGTGCAGTGGGCCCACGTGGGCCCCTGGAAAGGGTAGTGACTGCTTCGGAGCGCAACTGAGGTTTCGCGTTTTGCTCAAATCTTTGAATCCTAGTGGTTGGATAGTAGATCTTCGAACCTTTCGTCTACTGTATATTTTCAGCAAATAACTTTGTTGAGACGCTGTAATTGACATCTTACTGCTTATGTTTGCACTCACACTTATTGAATCCTTTATTATTTTAAAGTTTTTTCTTTCTTTGTTACTCGCCACTTTGGCTTGGTCAATGGTATCGTCTGTCGTTTTTCTTTTGTTGATTTAATAATAGCTGGCATGAATAGGGAAGACGAGCGATCTAAATATCCAAGTAGGTAAGTAGGTAAATGATTGACTTATAAATTTGATTTTAACTTTAATAGTAAAAGTTACCAAAGCCCATCAAATCTTGCCAGCTTATCAAAGATGGAATAAATATTGAAATGAGACAGTTATATGAAATGCAGCGTGGGCACATCCTCGCTGAACAAGAACTGCGCCAATCCGTCACACATTGACGCACTTAGCGGTGATGAGTAATCCGTACTGACATGCGACTAATTCATACAGATAATTCATTTGTTTTAGGCAGTACCAACCGATGCTGCTTCGAATTTTTGTTGTGTTATACTAGTTTCCCCTATAACAACTGAAAAAGACAGTACAAACGAAAAAATTAGGGTAATTAGCCCCTTGTTCTGTGTAGGAGTGGGAAAACACCACGTGAGTTCCCTTTGGGGGACCGATGTCTCTGATGTCTTGAAAACCATATCGCCATCTACGTACTTTCGAGTCGACACAGTAGTTCGAGTGTTGTCAACCCGAAAGCTCCGTCTGTTTTCTAAAATACTCTCCAATCGATAATGCATATATATATATATGCATATATATATGCATATATATATATATATATATAATGTGTGCTGCTTATGTTTGCACTCACACTTATTGAATCCTTTATTATTTTAAAGTTTTTTCTTTCTTTGTTACTCGCCACTTTGGCTTGGTCAATGGTATCGTCTGTCGTTTTTCTTTTGTTGATTTAATAATATTTATCGTATGGATGATTAAACACTCTGAGTTCATATTTTTTTTTACAATGGAGAATGATCAGGGCCTAAAAACGTTATAAATAACTATTATGGCTAGTAATTCTTCGTATTTTTGTATTCAGTCCCGTCTTGCACCTGCTTATAAAAACTTATAAGTTAGTATCCAGCGATGATCTTGTGTCTACTGATTCATTATTGCTTAAAATTAGACCTATCATTAGTTGTGTAGACGGGCAAATGGATAGGATAACATGGTTTTCCTAATATTTACCCAGTTGTTGAAACACATTCCAGCCCATCTTGCAAATACCTTAATGTTTCTGGATCTTCTACGTACTACGCAGCCCAGCAGCGCGTACGTGATGGAGTCCTTCGACGTTACCGCCCTTTATACAAACGTGTCGAGTGACTCAGCAATGCAAGCCATATTCGAACTCCTTATACAGCACAAAGGAGAAATAAACATGTATGGCTACAAGATAGAGCACTCTTAAAGGAGTGCCTAAACTGCTCAACCTTCAGGTGGTCCTGAAAATATTACGCTCAAATAAGAGGGTTGACAATGGGACAACGACTAGCACCCATTCTTGCCATTGCGTTTATGTCTAAGGTGGAAGCACCAGTGACTCGGGCCGTTACTCTACTGTAGATATATAGACCACTGTTTTGTCCTTTGCTCAACACAAGAGGGAACGAACAACTGTTTCGAGCTCTTGAACGAACAGTCAGACTATATCAAGTTCACCTGAGAGAAACCGAAAGAAAACTGGCTTCCATTCCTGAACGTCCAAGTTAACCTGTCAGAAAATGGCTACATTACGAAGTGGCACCGAAAGCCAAGTAGTAAAAACATCTTGATCCATTACCTCTCCTCTCACCACTCTCACACGAAAAGGGCGCTTGTAAAAAACATGTTTCGAACAGCAAACAGCGTGTGCACGGGAAGAAAGCAGAGAGAGGAGTCCCGGAACATGACATGGCAAACGGTCATTTAATGGCTACGAAACTGTAGCTCGGGATAGGTGTAGGGAGATCCTAGGCCCCCAAACGACAAGTCTAGCGATAAAAAGCCCCTGTTTATCTTACCTTTAATCTCAAATGATGTAAGTGCAGCTATAAAACGCTACTTAGGAAGGGCGAGTTAAGAAAATTCGGTAGCGATGAATGAAATTCCACCGAGTAATCTAAGACGCCAGTTAGTTCCTAACTGCCTATATGACCGTCTATGTGGAAGGAAAAGTTGCATAATTTGCCCTAATGGTAGAGTCGGTGATTACATGAGCTCGGCTGCAGTTTATCTGATCTGTAAGGCGTGCGGAGACGAATACATTGACGAAACTGGCAGACCACTCTGTGTCCGCATAAAAGAACACCTAGTCGGCAAACGTGAACCAAATACCTCACTAGGCACGCATACGACCCAGGGACATGGCGGGAGGACTTTGAGGTACGTGTCACGATCCTCACACGGGAGTCGAGAACACAAGCGCTCAAAGCTCTTGAGGCGTTATGGATTAATTCCAGAAATCCGAAAGTGAAACGCGAGGAAGAATGCCTCATTATCACGTTTGATATTGGGCAGTATATAAGCCTGTTATTCTGATGGGAAGGGCACATTACGGTTCCATGTGAATTCTGGTGCAGTTGGTCTCCAAGCGATATACTCAGTGGAAGCCTCGTGTGATTGAAATTTTGGTTTAGCGCTTTCTCTGTTTTGTTGCGGAGGTGTTTGGACGAATAGATTGCTGTTAACTTGACCTTTCCAGACTCTGAGGAAGCCGAAATCCGCCGAAACGTCAGCTTTGTTCGTGAATAAGGAATAAAATAACACCTTGCGTTTGCTCAACAAAAATACAAAGAATTACTTAATGAATTCCGAGGTTAATGGAAAGTCGGTCGTGGGGCTTACTAGTGGCTAGAACACCTCCCAACGGTTTACCGCCTCATCTTGGTTGGGAGGTGTTCCTGGATGTCGGGCTGCGATATATAGCGGGGGATTCATCCTCTGGCAGAATCTCCAAAGCTGAGAAGGAGTCACGCGTTTCCATCAGGAAACCTTGCTAAGACTAAACCAATACCATGATCCACCACCGTACTGGTATCAACGTCGCATGGTTGCAAATGTCCTTCAGATCCACAAGGGCTGCGACTGCCTGTGGTGTTGAAGACCTGGACCAGACTTTGGTCAGTCTAACCTCGGGATTTCAGGGAATCACAGTGGCTTTCTCAGCAAATCTCCGAAAAATGGAGGTTATTCTGGATTCTTCACAACCAGTGAGGACGGGCCATTCAAGTATCAAGTTCTGGCAAGTATCACACCTGGTTTAGCTTCATCTCTTCATGTGAAAGTTTCTTCTTTATGATGTCTAGAAGGACTCTATTTATTTACTTAGTAGTGAAGTTTATGACTATTCCTTAATCCGAAATTTTTAAGGAACACTAAGTTTCTTCACTCTAAAGTCACAACTATGCTAGGATTTCCTTCACAATATCGTTATTACGATTTCGCTTTGTTCGTCCAAAAGAGTAAAGCACTGCAAGATTCCGAGGAATAAGAAAATACGTCTTTCCACCATGAAATGAATATTATGACCTGGACGAACAAAATGTGGAATTGCTAATGGAGCGGAAAGGAATTTGCAGTCGGTGCACAATGTTCAGCAAAGCAAGACAGGATCTGATGTAGACAAAATCCATTTTTCCTTTGTTCTGATCAGCTTTGAAATAGATGACATTCGAAGGTTCCAATATTCCTCGTCGTACCAGGTTGAAGCTAACCGGTTTTGCTTGCTGACTCTGAGTCCCATTCCGTCGTCGATTCCTTCCACTTTTCGTTCTCACCATTTCCCTGCACCTAGTCGGCAAACGTGAACCAAATACCTCACTAGGCACGCATACGACCCAGGGACATGGCGGGAGGACTTTGAGGTACGTGTCACGATCCTCACACGGGAGTCGAGAACACAAGCGCTCAAAGCTCTTGAGGCGTTATGGATTAATTCCAGAAATCCGAAAGTGAAACGCGAGGAAGAATGCCTCATTATCACGTTTGATATTGGGCAGTATATAAGCCTGTTATTCTGATGGGAAGGGCACATTACGGTTCCATGTGAATTCTGGTGCAGTTGGTCTCCAAGCGATATACTCAGTGGAAGCCTCGTGTGATTGAAATTTTGGTTTAGCGCTTTCTCTGTTTTGTTGCGGAGGTGTTTGGACGAATAGATTGCTGTTAACTTGACCTTTCCAGACTCTGAGGAAGCCGAAATCCGCCGAAACGTCAGCTTTGTTCGTGAATAAGGAATAAAATAACACCTTGCGTTTGCTCAACAAAAATACAAAGAATTACTTAATGAATTCCGAGGTTAATGGAAAGTCGGTCGTGGGGCTTACTAGTGGCTAGAACACCTCCCAACGGTTTACCGCCTCATCTTGGTTGGGAGGTGTTCCTGGATGTCGGGCTGCGATATATAGCGGGGGATTCATCCTCTGGCAGAATCTCCAAAGCTGAGAAGGAGTCACGCGTTTCCATCAGGAAACCTTGCTAAGACTAAACCAATACCATGATCCACCACCGTACTGGTATCAACGTCGCATGGTTGCAAATGTCCTTCAGATCCACAAGGGCTGCGACTGCCTGTGGTGTTGAAGACCTGGACCAGACTTTGGTCAGTCTAACATCGGGATTTCAGGGAATCACAGTGGCTTTCTCAGCAAATCTCCGAGAAATGGAGGTTATTCTGGATTCTTCACAACCAGTGAGGACGGGCCATTCAAGTATCAAGTTCTGGCAAGTATCACACCTGGTTTAGCTTCATCTCTTCATGTGAAAGTTTCTTCTTTATGATGTCTAGAAGGACTCTATTTATTTACTTAGTAGTGAAGTTTATGACTATTCCTTAATCCGAAATTTTTAAGGAACACTAAGTTTCTTCACTCTAAAGTCACAACTATGCTAGGATTTCCTTCACAATATCGTTATTACGATTTCGCTTTGTTCGTCCAAAAGAGTAAAGCACTGCAAGATTCCGAGGAATAAGAAAATACGTCTTTCCACCATGAAATGAATATTATGACCTGGACGAACAAAATGTGGAATTGCTAATGGAGCGGAAAGGAATTTGCAGTCGGTGCACAATGTTCAGCAAAGCAAGACAGGATCTGATGTAGACAAAATCCATTTTTCCTTTGTTCTGATCAGCTTTGAAATAGATGACATTCGAAGGTTCCAATATTCCTCGTCGTACCAGGTTGAAGCTAACCGGTTTTGCTTGCTGACTCTGAGTCCCATTCCGTCGTCGATTCCTTCCACTTTTCGTTCTCACCATTTCCCTGACCTTTGGAGCCAGTTTTGTTGTGGACACAATGAGTGTATTTTCGACGAGGAGTTCAGTTGAGATCGTTCCGTTCATCAGCAACAAATCTGAATAAAATCGTCAGTGTTCAGGAAACACTGCGTATGGAGCGAATATAATTTTCCAAGTGGTCCACCATTAAGCCACTCAAGAATTAGTCAGTTCCCCTCTGGTCATTTTCCGCCCTATCCTAGCAATACATTCTGGCAACTCTGACTCGTTGTTGAGAAATCTTCAAATATATTTACAAGGAGAGAAAAATAACGAAAAATTCGGGGTCGTTTGGCTATAGTTTGGTATGTACAGAGATGGGATGGGATTTATGAAGCGTAAACGTGTGTGTTTTGTGCGAACAGGGCAAATATTGATTTTATTACGACTTTACCATAACAGATTACGGACAACTTTCATTCCGGGCTATATTGTATAATCTTCATCTTACAGATTAGTCGGAATGGTAATAAAACATCATGAAGAACTGCAAAGAAGTTGGAGAGTTCTAGAATTATTGTCAAAAGAAAGGTATGGCGTATCGTCATCTGCACAAAGCAGTCGTCGTCTGTGAAATATCGGCAGAATTTCTTAAAGGCGAAACGTTAAATAACGGCTACTCTAAGCTGAATTTTGCACGTGTGGTACGAGACCGTGACGAGTGTGAATTTAAGGCTGTCTAGTTTTGCTGTCAGTGATTTTGTATAAAATTATTCTTCTGTAGATAACTAGATAACAGGGTCCCCATATCTCGTGCGAACCACAGTAATTCATTAAGTCGTTTAGCCGTTCTGCTCGCTGCTCATACCCATCAAAGTGGTCCGGTTGTTGTGCTAGTTTGGTTGCGTCTTGATAAATCTGATGTCCTGATGTCCTCATTGACACGTCGTGCTGGTCAAATGAGGTCGTAGAATCTTGAGAAAGTAAGGAGTTCTACATATTTATTCCGAAGAATAACCGAACAAATAAGAGATATCTAAGATTCTTCTTGGACGACAGCAGTCCCTGTGATTACTCTACCTTCTGATCGAGGTAGACTATACCTAGTTTAGCTTAAGTTTGAATATTTAGCTAAGTAGTTGTTATCCAGTTCTATTAATCGTTTCAAATTAAAAGCGTTTTTGAAGACTGTCTCAGAGAGGCTATCTCGTTCGAGATTCGCATAAAACCTGAACGATGTTTAAAACTTGAGAGTGTCGAGTACAGACACCCATTGTTATCAACTGTTATCGTGCCACTTGCCCTCCCATTCGTCCAGTTTCTTTAGATTCATGATTTTTCTTCAAATGGGCAAGCATTTTTTTAATGGTGTTACTCGCCCACTCACTAACGAGTGAGAAGCTGTCATCATCACACCCGTAACCAATCATCGAGGTATTCAATGATTTAACTCGTTCCTATAAGGGAAAGCAGCAGAATAATAATAATCGTGTAAACGACACAGAAAAAGTGTTCTGATCGTCATTTTGCTTTCATGTCTCAAGTGAAAAAACCGATAACTGGTCGAATATTACAGTGTAGTGAACAAAACAATGTGATGTCGGCCGTTGTGTACGTTTCCTGTGTTCATTTTCATACTTCATCATCTCTATCTGACGTATTTGTTCCAGTTCTTTTGACGTTTTTCTCTTTTAAGACGTCTTATCGTTGTCCTCCTCATTTATCGCCGTCATGCTTTCCATTCATCTTCCATTCATGCTAAGACCAGGTCGTTCGATGCCGGTGGTCGTCGGCCAGAACTAGTTTTCTTACGCTCTCTGGCTTTTCTTTTCTAACTGAAGACATCGTTAACATGCTCTCTTCACAGTTCATAACATAAACCAAATGTATTTTTTCGTATTCTCGTTGAGTAAACGCGAGGTATTATTTTTATTCTTTATTCACGAATAAGGTGACGTTTCGGCGAACTTCGCCTTCCTCAGAGCCGCTTTCTACGAGGCTTCTACTGGGTATGTCAAGTGGAGACCAACCGCACAGAATTCCCATGAAAGCGTAATGTGCCATTCGTTGTCCAGTACTCGGTGACTGTCCTCTGGTAGTCCGCATACATCGTGTACTCGTCTTCGTTTGATGAAGTTCGGGACGTCTAGGCACATTACGCTTCTATGTGAATTTTGTGCGGTTGGTCTCCACGCGACATATCCAGTGGAAGCCTCATAAAAAGAAACTTTGAGGAAGGCGAAATCCACGGAAACGTCAGCTTATCCGTGAATAAAGAGTAAAAATAACACTTCGCGTTTGCTCAACAAGAATACGAAGAATTATTTGATCAATGCCGAGGTTAATAGAAAGTCGGTCGTGGGAGTTACTACAAATGTATTTCAATGATTATATGGCCATTTTAAAGTGTTTATGTAAGCTGAAATCCACTTGGAGCTCTGTAACTGGAATTTTAAGTTGCTTAGGCTTCTGGTGAAAGTTTAGTGTGCTACGTACACCTTTTTTGCAATTTTATTTTGCTTTATACCGTAGTACATCTGTTGCTGAGTAGTATGATTACTAGAAATGTTGCGGTGACTTGTTTTTCTGTATGGAAATAAAGTAAATTGTCGATGGATTCTGCCTACGGACGTGAAACTGTTTGGTACGTTTGACCTGCCACTTCTAGTCAGTCATTCCATCAATTTGGTTCTGCTGCAACAACGTCTGTAGTGTGGTTGTATTCGTCCATGAGTTCGGGTTCACTTGAGAATTCATTATTTTTCATCATTGACAAACTGATTATTGGTCAAGTGATTTCTGCTGGAATTTCGAGATAGTCGTAGCAAAGGATCCTAAGTATTCACCACAAAGGTTCACTCTTAGCTGTGTGGTAATCATTAGCAAAACAATACTTTCGAAACCGACCGTCATTAAACCTCGGTAATAAAATAATCATCATATGCTTATATTGTTGAGCTTACACGAGGTTGTTAAAGATGTTTATTCGGCTAACGTTTCGACGTCTTCGTTTTCATCAGAGCCTACGATCCTTGTCGATGGTCCACAACACAACTGTTCCTCTTCTCGATGTGGCATCTTCGTGTGGCGATAAGGTTAAAGGTTTTTTGTGTGGCAATCTTTCAATTTTCATTCGACGAATATTCATATCTGCAAAGGCTCACAGGACTATATCTCTTTATCTTTTTTCTTTTTTGATTTTGCAAACAATACAGTTGTGAACACGTTCGACAGAATTACTTCACGGTCACAGTTCTTATACATGGTGACAGTTTACCAGTGAAATAAAGAACTGTAAAGGTGAAGGAATTTTGTTTGAAAACTGAAAAACCCATAAAAGTTCGTGTTCGATCACAAGGAGCAAGCAGGAGTTCATTTCCTGAATCTGTGCCATTATTTCTGGCGTGCCTCTTAATTTTGCAAGTCGCTATTCTCAGTAAAAAAGGGAAGTAGATTTGAACATACCTGAAACTATTTCAAGTTCAGTTATTCGAAGTCATCCTATCAGTGGTCACGCTATTCGCATGTTCGGTGACATGTAATTCTAAAATAAATATTCGACACCGTGAATCGATATGTCTCTCAGATGGAAACAAATATTTGATTTGAATAGAAATTCTTAATTATTGGATAAAAGTAAGCTAGATATTGATTAACGAAGAGATGTCACAACTAGGTATTGATTGATGACGATATGTTATAACTTCATTCGAAAGGGAAAACAAGGAGATCTGTTCTCTTGTGATTACCAGTACATCGAGTTTTACCTCGAAATTTAGACTTTGTCTCACCAATGGAGAGTGTCCTCCCAACGGTTTACCATCCCGTGGCTGGGAGCTGTTCCCGGGTGTCGGGCTGCGATGTACAACGGGAGTATTTATCCCTCCGGTATGGTCTCCCAGGCTGAGAAGGAGTCCGGCGTTTTCATCAGGAAACCTTATTGAGAGTAAACCAATACTAGGATCCACCACCGTCATAGTATGGAACTAGTCGCATGGCAGCACCTCTGATCCATAAGGGCGGCGACTGCCTGCGGTGATCAACCCCTGAAGGATGCGCCATGCATTCGACTTCATCAAATATCGTCGGTGGTGATTGAATGTATATCTGACCTTTACAATGACTCACGGTGGCCTATCGATGTATCGAACCAGCGCTGCTATCCTCCCAGACAATTCCGGTACCAATTTGCCGACCCCGGAAGGATGGAAGGTTTTGTGAGCCCGGGGCGCGGGGTTGATCCCATGTTATTGCAGGACGGCCTCAACTACCGCTCTTCACACTCCTTCTTAACGTAGTGCTTACTTATGTACTTGAATGGCCCATTCTCACTGGTTGTGCGGATCCCAGAACAATCTCCAATTTCTCGGTGTTTTGCTGGTTTACCTATCGTGGTTCCCTGGAGCATGGAGATCAGTTCAGCCAAAGTCCGCCTCATGTCGTCATCACCGTAGTCAGGCAGTGTCCACACTTGTGGATCAGAGGAGATTTGCCACCATGCGACTAGTTTGATACCAGGACGCTGGTGGATCCTGGTATTGTTTTACTCTTAGCTGGGTTTCCTCATGGAATCGCTGGACACCTTCTCAGCTTGGGAGACTCTGTTGAAGGGATGAATCTCCCCGCTGTGCATTGCAACCCGGCATTCTGGAACACTTCCCGGCCATGATGAGACGGTAAACCGTTGGGAGGCTAAACGTAATTGTGTAGTTAAATATAAAATAAGTGAAAATCTTACTACAGCTCACATTGTTTCTAAGGTTTTTGTTCAAATTTCGAGGTTGTGAAAGTGCATGTCTGTAGATAAAGGTCAGTCCGATGTAATATGGACCGTAGATAGATTTATATTGTTCGTCTACACTTAGATTATAATTATTATTTGATACCTATGATAGTCTTAGTTCGAAATGAATTTTTAATATTTTCTGTTGTTCTTTTTTTTGGAAATTTCTCTGTACTTGCAGGCTGTGCTGCATAATTTTCCAGTTTCGAGAGTGTCTTTTATCGCCCGAGATACCACAGATGCAAGAGCTTTTGGAATAGTTTTCGGTCAACCTGATAGTATGTTTCAGTACTCAAATGTTTGCAACAGAAAAAGTTCTTACCAGTTTTCTTTTAAATCGTGATCCTCATGTGTCTCTGCGGAAGATAGAGATTTTAGACAAGTACAAATTTTATGGCATCAAAACAGCGCAAACTGCCGATCATGCTGTTCTTGCAATACGGGATATGTTCCAGGTAGCTTTTCGCTTGTCGCTGCTTCCAAATTTACCGCTTCTTCATGCAATTTCCTTTAGGTCGTTTTTGAAATGAAAAAGAAGCATATAGAACAAATGAAACAACAACAGGAGGAGAGAAAGGTTATTGTTTGTTTATTTCTACATGTACTTGCAAAGGAAAAATTACAGCATCTTTTTTCTCTGTAACATTTCTGAATGTTTCAAGTATTAGAAAGTCAAAATTTTTCTGTTGGTAGAGTACAATATAGAGCTTGTGTCTTAGCCCATTCAGCATATTCACGTTGTGTATGTCCACTGTCTTTTTATTTGTTACCGTTTTCAAATGACGACAACTTATCTGGAATTGTTTTTGAGTTGTCTGTCGTAACTAAGATACGACAGGTTCACATTCATGAGAGTACAGGGAATATCTTGTTGTTTAAACCGTATATGATATTTTGCTATGTTTATTGGCGATTTGTTAAGCCATGGGCACAATGGAATTGCGAAGGGAAGGCGAGGATCTCGGTGGTCCACTGGATAATACTTAAGACCTCTGTTATGGTATTCGCGGTTTCGAATCTGAACTGAGGCTAGAGTTTTGCAAATAGCTCAGCATAACTGGTCCAGTTTCACAGAATACTTTGCTGAGAAGAAGTAGTAGGCAGTAAAGAACAAATAGAACATTGAAACCACATCGTTTTTCTCGTAAGAAACGACAACGGTGTAAGACCTTTTAAGACAACGATTCTGTTATCTTTATGACAAATTTCCATTTTCTCTCATGGGATTGTCGTTGAGAACAGCAGGCACTCCAGTTTTTCTCATCATCTGCTAGTTTTGATCGATCACGAATTGGATAGAGTTGCCCATACCTCGCCTATTTGCCTTGAGTTTTTGGACTGCGTTAACAGGGACTGGTAGTTTTTCATATCACCCCATTTTTCACACATCGAGTGATCGATCGTTTTCATTTGAACGGAAGGAACATATCAATATCTTACTTAGTACTTAAACTTCGGGGTTTTTCTTTATCCATTTAATAGCGTTTAAGAAAGACAGGATGTCTTATTGCAGAACATCGTTTCCATCGAGAACCTGGCCTTCTTGTAATAGTACCCAGGATCGACTTCCTATTAACCTCGGCATTGGATTTTTTCTTTCTTAGCAATCGCGAGGTTGTTAAACAGCATACGTTTACTTCCATACAATGACGCACATACAACACAATCGTAGCTGACGTTTCAGCAGAATCGCCTTCTTCAGAGCCTGGAAGGGTGCACCAATACGTAACTTACTAGGTCAAACACTTCAACAGCACAAACATAAAGATGAAAATCTGAGCGATAATTACAAGATCTACGGCTTCTCGAAAAAACCCACTGCTTTTTTCATCTGTCTGCCACCGACGAAGAACAGCCGCTCAGAGTCGCATATGGCTGACAACTGCAGCACCCCCGTCAACAATCGATGCGAAGGTAAAGGGTGAGCTCACGTGTGATTTCGGGACATTCCTCCCTGCTATTCATTGTAGGATTTTTGAGATTTATCCAAAAAGCCTCGACGAGTTTGCGCGTTGGTGTTTTAGTATCCCGTGTGAGCATAGCGACTTTTATATCAAAATCGTCTCCGTTATGCTTTTGTATCCTATGGGTGCCTAGTGGCGTGCCTTGTCTTGCTTTTTGTTTGCCCTCTAGGTGTGCTTTTATGCGAATACATAAAGGTCTGCCCGTTTCGCCAATATATTCGTCTCCGCAAGTACCACAAGAGATCAGGTATATCGTGCCTGAACTCATGCAGTCACCGTCCCTGCCATAAGGGCAGATTACGCAATTTTGTGTTTCACATAGACGGTCATATAGGCGGTTACGATCTAACTGACGACGGAGAGTATTCGGTGGTATTTCAACTATCGCTACCCGATTCATCTACATGTGCCCTTCTTAAGCATCGCAACACCTGCTGCAATCGTCAGCCATATGCGACTCTGAGCGGCTGTTCTTCCTCGGTGGAAGACTGATGAAAAAAGCAGTGGGTTTTTTTCGAGAAGCCGTAGATCTTGTAATTATCGCTCGGATTTTCATCTTTCTGTTTGTGCTGTTGAAGTGTTTGACCTAGTAAGTTGCGTATTGGTGGACCCTTAAAGGCTCTGAAGAAGGCGATTCTGCTGAAACGTCAGCTACGATTGTGTTGTTGTATGTGTGTTATTGTATGGAAGTAAACGTATGCTGTTTAACAACCTCGCGATTGCTAAGAGAGAAAACGACGAATTTATAACCTGGCCTTCTTTTTATCTTCTGGCTATCCGTTATATTGCTTTTCTTTTGCAGTAAAAATATTTCTGTGCCTGTGAAAAAAAAGAAAATAAGCCAAGAGTGGGAAACTTAACAGTTTTTGAGGCAGGAACTCTGAATTGGTAATTTTAGTTTCCCAGTGTACAGGGAAGTTTTTTGAGATTCTGTTTATTCTGTGGTAGTTTTTTGTTACAGGAAACGGCTAAAGCTGATGATGGTGTAGCTGTGGCCGATTTGTTGGATTTAGAGACAGAAGTTCAGCAAATTGAACAGGGCTTACACCAGTTAGAACAAATACCAACGTTTACGGACGCTTTCGGTGCAACACCATTTGCTGATCCTTTTCAAGATAACTTTGCCGGCAATGTGAGTTGCCGTTGATCATGAGATAAAACACAGTCGTTGCCTTTAGAACGACATTCGAATACATTAGGAATTATGCGAATTGATTATTTATAGTACAATTAAATTTTACGAGGTGGTTATAAGCGCACTGCAATACACATGGGATCGGTTCCGCTCCCCAGGCTCACCGAGCCTGCCATCCCTCCGGGGTTGGGAAATTGTTATCAGACCTCTCTGGAAGGACAACAGCGCTGACCCGATAGCTCGACACATCGGTAGGCCACCGCTAGTCATTGTAAAGGCCAGATATGTACTAAGTCACCTCCAACGATGCTTAATGGAGTCGAATACATGGCGCATCCGTCAGGGATTGATCAACGCCGAGAGCTTTATCCTTATCGTTTTTCCTTCATTTCTTTTGTTCACTCTAGACATGCTATATGGTTCTCCTTATGTTTTCATGGGTTCTTAGTTATTTTTAACTTTGCAGAACCAATAATCTGGTGAATTATTGAATTGAGTGAAGTATTGGTCTATCATTGCATTATAGTGAGCAGTACTAATATTCATTTAGGCATCACCGTTGAACGGAACCAACGTGATTAACTCTCTGAACGATTCTTCTCATAATCCACTACAGATTCAGTCGGCGTTGACGTCTCGTCCCCAAACTAACGCCTGGCCACAGCAACCAACTCCACAAATTACTCAACCGACTCCACAAGTCAGAGTTGTTCCAACTAATATTTGGTGTTATTTTTTCTTACGCGATCTATTATTATTATGTTGAAATAGATGCGTACCAGTTAGGTGTTAGCCTTGTTGCTGTGCATCTTTTTCATGTTTTCCTTTTCAGTTACCCATACCGCCAGTTGCTACGTTTACTGGTGCTTGGAATGCTCCACACATGCAACACACCCAAAGCATACCATCTTTTAATTCTAGCGGATTTTCTGCAAGTTTTTCTACGTATTGGTTCATAGTTGTTTTCTTTTCACCATCATTGGAATCCCAACTTCGAATGGTCTCCCATTTGATACCGAAATAGTATTTGGAAACATTAGTATGTGTTTCTCAGGATACTAATCCATTCGCTTCTGCTATCACCTCTGCCCAGCAAGTTCCAACTCGTGATCCTTTCGATACTCGCAGTGTCTTACAAGTACATCCAAACATTCAATCTGTTCGCTCGAATGATTGGGGAACTAAAGAGAACGCTATGCCACAAATGCAACATGCCAATTCTTTTACGTCAAATAGCTGTTTTGGAGACAAGTATGGTTCATCTTTGCTACAGTTTCTTTTCTCGTATTTATATTAAGGAACAGTGGCAAAGAGATCAATGTTTAGCATGCAGTGTCAGAATCATGTGAATTGGGAGGAATCGCGTAAAGTAACATCGTTGGAGGAAGCATTTACGAAACTTGTGGACATGAATGCTCTTGTTGCTCGGCCAGCAAATGATGCGAAGAAGAATCCATTTGAACACATTCTGAATCCTCCGAAGGTCAGATGCTATCCTAAATTACACTCGCTTTGTTACTTGGAAGTATAGGTGTTGTTGGGCGCGTGTGGCACAGTGGTTGGAGGCGCCACTGCGACATGCACGTGGAATGCGCTCATGGCCCAGCAAGCCTTCCATCCCTCCGGGGTCTGCAAATTGGTGCCAGACTTATTTGGAAGGATAGCAACACTGGCTCGATACATCGGCAGGCCACCGCGAGTCATTGTAAAGGCCAGATATGCATTCAATCACCTCCAACGATACTTAATGAAGTCGAATGCATGGCGCATCCCTCAGGGATTGATCAGCACCAAGAGCTTTATCCTGTGTAGGTGTTGTTATCGGGTGGTGTTTGGTGCATTGCTGTAATGGTTGCAGCTCAATTTTTTATCATTATGTTTTGGTTCAGAATAGAATTTTTTACATGCTACACAAGATTTTGGGTGCTAAGGCGATGAGTTTTAGGCATCGCTTAACGCTCTCGGTTCTGTGCCAATGCGTCCTGCTCCCGTCGTAATGGCAAACCACGCGGATCCCTTCAGCGACGACTTTTTCCGTTAACTAGGATTTGTTATCTTGGCGCTCACTCTGTGTTTTCTCACTGATTCCCCTATATGTAATCCTGACTTCACCAGTTTTTCCTCGCCTTTTCCGGTGCTGCACGATTATAAACTATCCTTTTTCTGTACAATCTTTCAGTTCATTTTTCGCATATCACTATATTTATGGCGGATTATCAACGGCAAACGGTGTTCCATTTTCCTTCAGAGAACCGTGTTTCTTTATCACGATCCTGCATTTTTAGAATTCTGCATGTTTTCATTGCTCTATTTGGGCTTACCAAGCACGTGATTACTGATAATTAGATTTCTGCTTGCACTGAGATACTTCTTTTACAAAACCATCATCTTTCTCACCCCATAATCCCTGACAACTAGTTGTGTCCATAATGTGATTTGCTTCGGACTTCGAGTTTCTGTGATAACGTAGTTGAATTCAAACGTGGAGCGGTGGTTTTCTAATGTGAAAAAGCCGTTGCATCAGCCAAAAACTTCCACTGTTGAGCGCAATTCTATATGAAGCGCGTTTTTCCTTTTTTTTTTAAAGGTTCCTTCACGAATCCTTTCTAGATTCAATTTTTTGAATCGTTTACACCTAGCAGAACCCAACTACGATTAGTCTCCATTTTCAGATCTTGCTAACTTGACAAATGGTTATGGGCGTTTTATTCACTATTTTCCTGCGGATTTGTGTTTCGCTGTCTCTGTGAAATTTGTTTATATTTGTACATGAATGTTTTACCCGTTGTTGTTTGTTCATTGAACCATGTAGGGTTAGTTTCATCGGCGAAGTGTTCGGCTTTCATTTTAAAAGGGCAAATGTGTGCATTTACTGCGAAGTTGAGAGGATCATTCAAGTACCTGGTAAGGAGTTGAAGGTTTTCGCATTTTTTTGCGTTTATAATTATGCCTCCAATCATTTGAAGCATTTTCTCTGAGTTTATCTACCTTATATTGCCTCTATTCCCTTTCGTTACGTCTACTGTACTCATCTCAGCACTTCTTGGCTTCTATTCATTTCCCTCTTAAGCGTCGACCACGAAGAAACATTTTGCATGTTGTTTCGGCTACCCTCGGGATTTCGTTTTCTTTATGAATGTCGTAGGATGCTGATTGAGTTGATTTTCGTTGCCGTCTTGGAGACAGTCGGGCTTGTCATTGCCACGAGGACTGGAGGAGAGCGTTGGGGAGGCGGTCGAGCTAGCACTTTTGCTTCCTGATCGACGGCATCGCTATCCACCGCATTGTCGTCAACAACTTTTTCTGGATCCAATTAAATGCTCCTTTACTGGTTAGTTGATGGTTGCCATTCTTGTTGCTGCAATGGGAATCTTTGCCCTTCCGTGAGTTACTTATCCTAAAAGCACAGACCGTTTTTAAATCACCAACCAATTGAGAAGACTCGACGGACGTAAATATATTTCGTTCGTATGCTACTTAAGATGAAACGTTTAATATTGACAATATGTTCAAACATTGCACCATCGGAACATTCTTCTTAGGAAACAGCTTACAGTGTGATCAAACAGTTTTCCTAGAGTTAATACTTGTTAATTACCTTATTAAATCAATGATCTGCAAAATGCCGCTCTTTTTAGTGTAGCTAATAATTCCTGCCTCAACACATTTTCACGAGAACTCAGCTGTACCCTCTGTCGAAAGTTTATTGTGGCTTATGCGTTATTTTTAATTATTGGTTATTTCACAATTTTAACCGTTTTTGTCTACTGCCTACTCTTTTTGATGGCAGGGTATATTGCGAAATATAACTTTTAATGAAGCTGAGATATTTGCAAAACTGGACCAGGTGTCTATGGTGGGGAACGAACGCGCTATTGTCCTTTCCGGGGAGTAACGCGCTCACCACCACACCATGCGGGTCCTTCGTTTCGCCTGTCTCGATAATATCTCAACCAAAGCGGTGAGTATGCAAAGACTCTGTGTTCAATGTGATTAAAATTTTGGTTTAGCATTTTCTCTGTTTGGTTATGGAGGTGTTTGGCCATGTAGATTGCAGTCAACGTGACCTTTCCAGGCTCTGAAGAAGGCGAAATCCGCCGAAACGTCAGCTTGTACGTAAATAAAGAAATAAAATAACACCTCGTGTTTGCTGAACAGAAGTAAAAAGACTTATGCGTTATGTTTGAAAATAAGGGGATTCGGCCTTTGCATCGCCTTGCAACTGTCGGTCGAATAATCGTAAGATTCGCCGCTGCCACCACATAAATCGTTGACGTCCAGAAAGAATATTAGTCATAAATCTGGGAATTCTAAGAAAAATTAAGCTTCACCGGCAGAGTGTCAATGAACAGATAAGTTCACAGATACTTAGCCAAGACTCTCGATCACACTCAGAGTGCAAGACCGCCAGGAAGCAAGGTTAGTCTCTTTATCAACGCTCGTTTCCCACCTACGAGAGACCGCTATAGCTGGAGAATCGACTCGATCAACAGTATTCTACGACATTCATAAGTCGAAATCCTTAAGAAACAAGCAGTCAGAACAACACGTGAAATGCTGGAAGAACATGGTGGACAATGAATGTTAGGAAAAACAAATCGAACGCAAAAAGTGCTGGGGTCTACAGAGAAGATATAATGACGGGTCATGTAAAACAAATAGTAAATGTTGACTCATAAATCAGATAACACTCGACCTTTTCCTTAACAACGTACATTTTGTGCAGAACGAAGATATTTTTTGTAGGAGAAGGTCACCTAGAAACAAATCATTTCATGAGCTTGTCTGTCGATTTTGTTTGTGACAGGGACAATAGGTCATGAGCACTTAGGTAAATCGTTTGCCTGAGCTGGTGGAATATTAACTAAATGGTTTACATGTAGCATAAATGATTGTTTTATCTTAGAAGAATTTATGAGGACGGTGTAAGATATACAAATAATATTATTTCAATGTTTTCCTCTTATGTAGACACAAGATTGTTAATACAAGATTTATTTAACAGTGGCAGACGTTTCAGTGATTTTATATTCATTGGAGCTTGAGAGAGTTACATTAATGAGCAATCCACTTAGACAAACAGTTTCATAACCTCAGAAGAAAAACAAGATCAAAACCTATGTTGCAACCGAACGGTTAGAGCTTGATTTAAGTACGTACCCTTCCGTTCTTTACACGTCTTTCCTTTATTCGTTGAGACTGGCGGCACAGACTTTACACGAGTAAGTAATGTGATGGTCTCATCTCAAAAAATAAGTCTGAGCTATCAGTCGAGGTCACGTGTGGTCACGACGCACTCCGTTAATATCAAGTGGTAGTCATGTGTCTACCGATCCATCATCATGGAATAATATTAGACCAATTAACAATTCTCTTGATTGGCCTATGTATAAAACTACGTGATTTTTAACACTAACACCTACCTAGTTGTTGAAACACGCCAGCCCATCTCACGAAAAAAAATTCCTGGATTGTCTGCTTAACGTATGTCCTACTAACGCGTGTATATCATTCAACCTCATCGCTCTTTATACAGGCGTGTCAAATGACTCCATTGCGCAAGCCAATCTCTAACTTCGTATCCAACGTGAAGGAACGTTAAGCATTCTATGACTTTCCATTCAACACCTCATGATCCTTTAAAGGAATGCCTAAACTGCTCAATCCTTTTATTGGGCGAAATACTTCTCGGAGCATCAGAAGGTTGGCAATGATGACAGCGACTGCCAAAAATCCATGACATTGCAGATGGAAGCACTGGTAATCGATCTCTGGCCATTATTTTATTGTAATAGATGATTGCTTTGTCATCTGCTCCACACAAGAGGAGGTGGACAATTGTTTAGAATTATGCTTTGTCATCTGCTCCACACCAGAGGAGGTGGACAATTGTTTAGAATTATTAAATGAAACAGAGTACATTGTGTTTATCGGAGTGAAGCCGAAAGGAAACTGACTTCCATATCTAAACTTTCAAATTATATCCGGAAACAGCTACACGACCAAATGATACCGAAGAGAAACTAAGAAAAACATAACCTATCATTACCCCTCCTCTCACCCTTCACAAACAAAAATGGCGTTTGTGAGAAACAAGCAGCAAATGGCCACCAGTACGTGCGCAGAAAGCAAGCAGCGGAAAGAATAACTGAAACTGGCGTTGCAAATGGGCATTTCCAATGGATACGTAATGGTACCCTCTAAGAATAGGTTTAAAGCAACAACCATGTTCCTAAAAGATAAGTCTACCGAAGATAAGGTCTCATTCACTTACCTGCCCTTCATTTCCAACGAAATAAGTGCACCTGTAAAACGTCTTTTAGGAAGGGCCGGTTTAGAGAATTCGGTAGCAATGCCTGAAACCTCGCCGAACCTTCTAATACGCAGGGTAGTTCGTGACCGTTTGCATGACCATCTGTGCAAAACGCGAGACTGCATAATTGGTTTTAATGATAGATACTGTAATTCCGTGAGATCGGATGCGATATACCCGTAAGCTCTTGCAAAGTGTGTGGGGACGAATACTTGGTCAAAAAGCCTGGATCATTCCACGTCCATGTAAAACAGCATCTACTTGTGAAATTTAGTGAAATAGAACACTCCACTATACATGTATAGGACACAGAGACATAACGGAGAGGATTTAGCAGTAAAAGTCGTTATCCTTTCATAGGAATGCAAAACCGTAAGAAGTGCCTCCTAACGGTCTGGGCCCTAGCGTCATACCTCAGGTTAACTCTCTGAACCACGCGCATTCCTCACCCATTTAAGAGTCTGTGCGGTTGCTCTCCACCAAATAATTGGAAAGCACGTAGAGATTAAAACAGTGACTGTTTAAACGAAGCTGTTTGCAATGCCATTAAAATTTAGGCATTCAATTTTCTGCTGATATTGTCAAAATATTGGGTTGAGTGGATTGCTCATTAATTCGATCTTTCGAGGGTCTGAAGGCGAAGGCGCAAGAATATTAGCGGCAACATGATTGGCTCTTGTATTATTAATGTTACTATTCTATTGTATCGTGTTGGGCGCGTGCGGCGCAGTGGTTGGAGGCGCCACTGCGGCGCGCACGTGAAATGCGCCCATGGCCCACCAAGCCCTCCATCCCTCCGGGGTCGGCAAATTGGTACCAGACTTGTCTGGGAGGATAGCAGCACTGGCTCGATACATCGGCCGGCCACCGCGAGTCATTGTAAAGGCCAGATATGCATTCAGTCACCTCCAACGATGCTTAATGAAGTCGAATGCATGGCGAATCCCTCAGGCATTGATGAACGCCGAGAGCTTTATCCTTTATCCTTTTTATTGTATCGTGTTACTGTATTGTATTATTAATATTAACAGCCTCGGTTTCACTGTAGAAAGAAACATTAACCTTACCAACCAATGGCGAGATCAATCTTTTATTGACATAATTGTACGAGTATACGAAGATCGTAAGAGTCCCTTTCAATGGTGCTGGCACTTGAACCAATGTTTTTTCTCTATCTTATAAGACATTTTATCTATTTTGTGGAGCATTAAGTCATACTAATTCATCCACACTTCTAGATCCTTCATAGTCCATTCACCCGTAGTTCTACATCTCTCATGTAAGAGGGAGAATTGAGAAAATGGTGGTTTTTTTGTTCCGTGACAAGCCCTCCTCGACGACATCTACGATAATGATTAAGATTAGTTTGTATTATTCATTATGCGCCTTTCCACTCTGCGTAATTGAAATCTTAGCTTGTAATTAGTGAAATAGGTGACTTTTTTGCAGTAGGATCTTTTAGTGCTGTTAACACTTAGAAAATGAATTCCCATGTGGGACACATGGGAAAAAAGCACAGAATTTCTTTTATGGACTATTTCATTTGCCTACAACACTCTGAATAATCACTTATAATCCATCTTCTTTTTCTGAAATATCGGTGACAATATGCGGTGGTAAGCGATTGCTTAAAGCTGTTCGTTTTTCATGTAATAATAAAAGAACGAATAATCATAGTGTTCAGTACTTCTTTTACGGCGTGTGTGGAGCAGTGGTCAGAGGCGCTCTGCAGTACACATGGGACCAATCCCAACGTCCCAGGTTCACCAAGTCTTCCGTCCTTCCGAGGTCCTTAAATTGCTACCAGACTTGCTTGGGAGGATAGCGGCAATGGCTCAATACACCCGTAGGCAACCGCAAGTCATTGTGAAGGCCAGATATGCATTCGATCACCTCCAACGAGACTTAATGAAGTCGAATGCATGGCGCATCCCTCAGGGATTGATCAACACCAACAGCTTTATCCTTTATCCTGTAGTAATTCTTTTACTTTAGACTAGTGCGGAAGCTTTTATTACAGAAAAAAGGAAACTAAATAGGTGTCCCATTATTTGAATGATCTATACGTAAATTTCATTTCGACACTTCCGTCCAATAGGGCGAAGATTAGTGCAATCCAATTATAGTTTTTGAATTTTAGGTACTATTTATCAGAACAAGGGCGCGTGTGGCGCAAGTGGTTGGAGGCGCCACAGCGACACACGTGGAATCGATCCTCGCGTCCATGGCCCACCAAGCCTTCCATCCCTCCGGGGTCGGCAAATTGGTACCAGACTCGTCTGCGAGGATAGCAGCACTGACTCGATACATCGGCAGACCACCGCGAGTCATTATAAAGGCCAGATATGCATTCAATCACCTCCAACGATACTTAATGAAGTCGAATGCATGGCGCATCCCTCAGGGATTGGTCAACGCCGAGAGCTTTATCCATCTCTTATTTATTTATCAGATTAATCAATGCTTGTTACACTTTTTCCGTTATACATGCATAACTGTAGACACATTCATACATAATTTTTAAGAACCACGTAGTGATCCGAGGCTTTTTCTTAAAATTGGGGGACCGTCGAATCAAATGTTAAAAAATTGTTGAAAAATTATACATCTTTTCAAACAGACACAGATGAGACTATGCTAGATTTACGGTAGTTCCAACTATAAAGCCGCTACACTAAACTCAGCAAATCATTTGTCTTCCTACTACTTAGTATTGTAACTGCAAGAAATTGTGTTTCCTAAACTTACAAGAATTCAAACTGTCGTATCTGATTGTAGATTTTTTTAAATTTTATCGTTCGTCCGTTTTCTTCCTTAGTGATCGTTTGAACTAAGCGCGTTCCTTTTCGCATAAACGATCGTGACGCCTGAAAAAGAAAAAATGTTATATCGAAGATAAATATTTTTCGTTTAAATGTTATTTTACTAATAGAATATAAAACAAACCTTACTCGGCAACTCAACGTCAATACTGTCGTGAATCTTCCGATATGTCGAAGTTAAAGTGAAAATCGGTCCACTGACAAACCAAACAGTGTTTAACGGTCCTTCCTCGATCATAATCGTTCCTTAAAGATATAAGGTCATTGGAGCCTTACGTAAAAGAAAAATAAAGACTGCTTAGATCGATATTTTCAATTTATCGACGTTCTTAAAGTGTAATGGTTACAGGCGCTCTAGCGATGCGCGTTATCTTTGGTTCAATTCAGTCTTTCCTACGTGTTAGTCTGGAAAGCACACAAAAACACTAACTCGACAAATCGGCAAACCCTCGCGCTGCTTATGGATTTTCCATGCATAGCACTCCATCCGTAACGTTGTAGAAATGACTGAATACATATTTGCCTCATACAGTGACCTGCGAGGTTTGAAAATCTGTCGAGATCAGAGCTCAGTGTTCTCGTATCCTTGGTATTAGCTTGGTGACTGTCGACTGTTGCAAGAGTTCATTTGTCCGAACTTTGAAATCAGGCTTACAGCTGGGCGTCTGAGCTACTCACCCATACTAAGAATATTTACAGTAACATCTCCAACTTACACCTCTTATTCTTAAAAAACTGAACTGCTCAAGGTTGAATATTCGATGAATTGAATGAAAAACCAAATATGTTATGATGGTGGATTGTGCTCACCTTGATTATTGACGCTCATAAGGGCTACTTTCATGGTTGTCTCATCTTTTGGTGAATATTGTCGAATTGGCAGAAATCCATTATACATGTGGATATCGCTAGAATCATCGTTATTCACAGCCATGCTTCTTAAATAAAAACAGTTATACAAAATAAAGGATGAAGCTCTTAGCGTTGACCAATCCCTGAGGGATGTGCCATCTACTCATCATAAGGCAACGTTTGAGGTGACTGAATGCATTTCTGGCCGATACAATCACTCGCGGTGGCCTAACGATGTATCGAGCTAGTGCTGCTATCCTACCAGAGTAATCTGGTACCAATTTGCCGACCGCTGTGTGATGGAGAACTTGGTGAGCCTAAGGCACGGGGATATTACAGGGCGCCTCCGACAAGTGCGCTACCAACATCTCAATTACAATTAGAAAACAGTGACAATTTATTCTTCTAAATGAAAAGGGCACCATTCATATTTTTAGCAACGGCTGATTGGTGTGGAAATTTTTAGCGGCCGTTTTTACGTGATGGGATAAGATTAGTGTTATTTTCATTGTTTTTCTTTCGCTGACAATTCTAGTGAACGGTTTTTCTAAAAAGATGCCAGTTGAAATAGTTACGCTTTTCTGTCACTTCGTATAACCAGTCTTTTCTCACTGGAACTCTTTTCTAAAACCTTGGTCAGCATCGATTATTAAGATCGCCATAGACTGTAAAAATATCAATCAATAGTTACATTGAAATTTGACTATTGTTATTTCATTAAAAGTAGTAGATTTACTGAAACATACGTATAGCCAATAGTCGGCGTCCCAAACACTAGTGGTTTTATCACAGAGAATATCAACGTCTCATTGTATCCGGTCGAATTAAAATTCGACGGAAAATCGATTGCACCTTTATAGAAGCCTAAATTTAACCAAATATAGCCTGTAAATGGTATAAAATGCGGAAAAGCACGTGAAATCAGCTTGAAAGGTCAAAAACTCGAAATCGGTCGAAAATTGTGGCGTCCATGGCTTATTGGGCAATGCGGAAAATACGAGATTTTTCCAAACAGTGCCTCAACTTTTATTCCTTACCTATTGTTTGCTCATGGAAGCATGCCACGTTAAATACGGTGACAAGGGTGCTGAGATATGAACAGAAATCACAATAGGTGAGTTTCGAATCCGCCATTACCCTTACGAAGGGCTCATGTGCTATCCTTCGTACTAACAAGGGCCCCTGGTTTGTCTTTCTCGTCCATGAAGACCGTTAACGACATTGCCATTGACTGATGTTGCTTGCTATTGACTGCTTAATACTATAAAGCGGAAATAACCATAGAGAAAAGGGAAGAGAAGAAACGAAGCAGGCGGTCGAGCCCGTTATGGAGCAAAAAAGGCTTGCTACGGTGAATTAACTTTTATTTACTGCCTATTCTTTTGTTACTTGTTAGCACGAGGTGCTATTTGAAATACAACCACAATGATGCTAACATATGAGCAAAACTCCGAGCCTCAGGTGGATTCCGAACTCGTGATTACGTCTACGGAGAATCACCTGCTACCCACCCCATCAACCAAAGCCCAAGCTTTGCCTTTCTTTCAGCTATGTTTTTCCTTTATCGGTGCTATTAACGTGTATTGTTTATTGTTTATTCTGTTTATTATTTCCCACTCTCCCTTTGCTTCATTGATCCTTCCCAGATCAGATCAGATCATCATGATGGGTGATTGCGATGAGAGAGAAATCAGGCTTACAGCTGGGCGTCTGAGCTACTCACCCATACTAAGAATATTTACAGTAACATCTCCAACTTACACCTCTTATTCTTAAAAAACTGAACTGCTCAAGGTTGAATATTCGATGAATTGAATGAAAAACCAAATATGTTATGATGGTGGATTGTGCTCACCTTGATTATTGACGCTCATAAGGGCTACTTTCATGGTTGTCTCATCTTTTGGTGAATATTGTCGAATTGTCAGAAATCCATTATACATGTGGATATCGCTAGAATCATCGTTATTCACAGCCATGCTTCTTAAATAAAAACAGTTATACAAAATAAAGGATGAAGCTCTTAGCGTTGACCAATCCCTGAGGGATGTGCCATCTACTCATCATAAGGCAACGTTTGAGGTGACTGAATGCATTTCTGGCCGATACAATCACTCGCGGTGGCCTAACGATGTATCGAGCTAGTGCTGCTATCCTACCAGAGTAATCTGGTACCAATTTGCCGACCGCTGTGTGATGGAGAACTTGGTGAGCCTAAGGCACGGGGATATTACAGGGCGCCTCCGACAAGTGCGCTACCAACATCTCAATTACAATTAGAAAACAGTGACAATTTATTCTTCTAAATGAAAAGGGCACCATTCATATTTTTAGCAACGGCTGATTGGTGTGGAAATTTTTAGCGGCCGTTTTTACGTGATGGGATAAGATTAGTGTTATTTTCATTGTTTTTCTTTCGCTGACAATTCTAGTGAACGGTTTTTCTAAAAAGATGCCAGTTGAAATAGTTACGCTTTTCTGTCACTTCGTATAACCAGTCTTTTCTCACTGGAACTCTTTTCTAAAACCTTGGTCAGCATCGATTATTAAGATCGCCATAGACTGTAAAAATATCAATCAATAGTTACATTGAAATTTGACTATTGTTATTTCATTAAAAGTAGTAGATTTACTGAAACATACGTATAGCCAATAGTCGGCGTCCCAAACACTAGTGGTTTTATCACAGAGAATATCAACGTCTCATTGTATCCGGTCGAATTAAAATTCGACGGAAAATCGATTGCACCTTTATAGAAGCCTAAATTTAACCAAATATAGCCTGTAAATGGTACAAAATGCGGAAAAGCACGTGAAATCAGCTTGAAAGGTCAAAAACTGGAAATCGGTCGAAAATTGTGGCGTCCATGGCTTATTGGGCAATGCGGAAAATACGAGATTTTTCCAAACAGTGCCTCAACTTTTATTCCTTACCTATTGTTTGCTCATGGAAGCATGCCACGTTAAATACGGTGACAAGGGTGCTGAGATATGAACAGAAATCACAATAGGTGAGTTTCGAATCCGCCATTACCCTTACGAAGGGCTCATGTGCTATCCTTCGTACTAACAAGGGCCCCTGGTTTGTCTTTCTCGTCCATGAAGACCGTTAACGACATTGCCATTGACTGATGTTGCTTGCTATTGACTGCTTAATACTATAAAGCGGAAATAACCATAGAGAAAAGGGAAGAGAAGAAACGAAGCAGGCGGTCGAGCCCGTTATGGAGCAAAAAAGGCTTGCTACGGTGAATTAACTTTTATTTACTGCCTATTCTTTTGTTACTTGTTAGCACGAGGTGCTATTTGAAATACAACCACAATGATGCTAACATATGAGCAAAACTCCGAGCCTCAGGTGGATTCCGAACTCGTGATTACGTCTACGGAGAATCACCTGCTACCCACCCCATCAACCAAAGCCCAAGCTTTGCCTTTCTTTCAGCTATGTTTTTCCTTTATCGGTGCTATTAACGTGTATTGTTTATTGTTTATTCTGTTTATTATTTCCCACTCTCCCTTTGCTTCATTGATCCTTCCCAGATCAGATCAGATCATCATGATGGGTGATTGCGATGAGAGAGACAAGCATTGGTGGAAGAAAGGCAAGGAAGGAGTCTCAGTTGGTGTGATGGATAGCAGATGATTCAACGGTGAAGGTTACCGCGATTGTGAAGCGCAACTGAGGTTACGAGTTTCACTCACATCTCAGCGTTCGTCTTTTTGGTTATTCTACGACGATTGAACTCCTTCTTCAACAGCATTATCAATGAACAATAAAAATGTGGAGAGGAAAAGACAAATCCACCTTTTTTTTATTCTTTCTTCACCTTTCACTCAATTTTTTTCATGAAATATGAAGTAGTTCTTTTTAGAACAGTGGTGAGGCCATATATGTGTAATCCACAACTACGGAAAATGTTACTTACCTTTTACTTCGGTGTGCCACTCTCCTATTATCCACGATAGAGGCAACAGAACCGCCGACAATCGACTGATTATGACAGTTGCTATTAAAAGAATTCCAGTAATAATTGGATACAAACATAACGTCAGTTAAAGTATGAGATTCAAAGCTTTTCTTTAAGAATCCTATCATTTGCCTCCATCATGTGTTTCATTAGAGACGAAGAAAGTGAGGTTTTAGAAAAAGGAGGCTAGACGAACTTGTTTCATTTAGAGGTTTACACTTTCCACACGATACTGGGCAATTCATCTCGAAGAAGTCGCTTTCTTCTCGTGGAATCTAAAAGAAAAGATCTTTTTCCTTTAGATGAACTTTTCATATTAAAGTGATTAGAGGTTCATAATACACTGATGGTTTTAAAAATGTTATATAGCGTGATCATTAGAGTTTTTTTTAGGTTATTGTTTGGGATCAATACCAAGATCCGCCACCGTCCTGGTAGAAGCTAGTCGCATTGTGGCAAATTTCCTTGTCATCCACAAAAGCGACGACTACTTGTGCTGGTGACTATCTGGGCAGATCTTTAGCCTGCCTGACCACGGGACTGTACGGAATCACAATGGCTAAACCAGCTAAACTCCGAAAAAATGGAGATTGTGCTGGGGCCTTATCAAAGTAGGTGAGTAAGTACTCTTTCTTTGATAAGCTAACACGAGGTTGGTAAATATTCTTTATTTTCGGCCAATGCTTCGGCGGTTTCTTCTTCATCAGAGGCGATGATCCGGGTCGATGGTCCGCAATTATTCGTGTTCTCGACGTGGCGTCTTCGTCGCGCACCGAGCTGGATCTTCCTCAGTGGAGCATCTGTCTCGAATGAGTCATGCTCACCCGGCGATGTTCTTTTGTACAGGATGGTTCTTATCAATGTCGGTATCGGTTAAGTAAGCATCGTTCGGAAAATATATAAATAGACAATTTTGAACAAGAATGTTAGGGTATCATCTATGGTTTTGTTTTCCCGTATTTAGATTTCATTTTCCGCTTTTTTTTTAAGAAAAGGAGAAAAGAAAAACTCCGGAAAAAGTTTGATTGGCACGCGAAGATATTGTAAAATGTTTCTGCTAACTTATCAGCTATTTAGTTCCGTCCACTGAAAACTAGTAGTTCTCTACGGGCAATTTCATCTCCTGTTCGAGTTTTCGATACTTTTTAACGTTTTCGCGACGCAGGTGACAACAGATGTCATAATGTTTTGGTCTTTAAGAAACCTTTAGTTATTGTTTTCTTTTCGATCGTTTATTTAAGTGCTTAGAATTATTCTCTTACACTTTTCGTTATCAGATAAACCCTTTAGAGCACTGGGTTGGGCATTCGTTGGCAAAAGCTCTATTCTAAAGTTGGAAAAGTGCAAAAGACAGTTTTTCGAAAGAGTTCGCTGACCAGAAATTTGAGGGCTATCGACTACAATTTCAATTCTGATTGCTATAGCGGTTGATAGTTATCGAATATAGTGTACGGATGTTTAAAAAAATGCTAAAATAAAGACCCATAAATTGCAAAATACTTCCAAATGCTGACGGTAATATGTTTGTATGATAGACCATCGCAAAATGTAGTAAATAGCTCTGTAAATATTGTTGATACTCCTAGAACGATAGACCAAAGTCTTTGCTACAATCCGTTCATCCCAACAATCAACGAGGACCTCCAGTTAACGAAATATTGTTGTTTATCGCGCCCGATGACGGGCGCTCGGTACTAGAATTGGGTCCAAGTTTCTCACCAGCGCAACCCATTTCTTAAGAAATCTTGCTTAGGATCGCGTGCAGCCTGCACGAGCTCCAAGATCGACTCTGCAGCAACGCTAGAATTGAGACACGAAATAAAAAAGAACAGCGAGAAGTAGGGAGACTACCACCACTTCCATTTCCTCTAATATTCTTTAGACATCAAGACCGAAACGACGAAGTCGATATAAAATTTCGTATATTTTCGGGCGAAACTCTCAAAATCCTTAACCACTCTCGCACGAAAAAGTTTAGTTCAAACCTTACAGCTGCACAAAAATCTGGTGTGCGACAGGTTCGAGAGCTAATAAAATCAAAAACAATTAGGCTATCAGTTAGTGATAAGGGGTGGAGAGTTTGTAGTAATTCCTTCCCAGTTAGATGTCGATATAACGGAAAAATATCTTGAAGACGCATCTCTTTATCGCGCATCAACTGAAAAGGAATTCAGAAGTCAAAATCGAAAACTGAATAACAAATAGGTCAAAATGGCAAGCGCAGCAGGTTTAAAACCAGTATACATTTCGCATCTTAAGATCGAAGTGCCGACATATACCGTCTTATACTTACTTGTTAAAACCCATAAGTTAATATCCGCTTATGATCTGGCGTCTACCAACCCCTCCACCTTTAAAGTTAGACCCATCATCAGTCGTGTAGACGGGCCTACGAATAGAATTGCTTGGTTCATAAATCTAATTCTTAACCAGTTGCTTGAGCACATACCATCCCATCTCATGGGCACCCAAATGTTCCTACGTCGTCTGCGTAACGCACGTCCCTAAAGCACGTACGTTATGGAGTCGTTCGACGTCACCGCCCTCCACACTAACGTGTCGAACGACTCCGCAGTGCAAGCCATCCGCGAGCTTCTTGAGGAACATGAAGGAGCAATTAACATGTGCGGCTTTCCGATTCAGCAGCTTATGGTTCTCTGAAAGGTTTGTTTAAACTGGTCGATCTTCAGATGGTCCGAGAAATATTAAGCGCAAATTAGAGGGTTGGCAATGGGACAGCGACTGGCACCAACCGTTGCCGTTGCCTTTATGTCTAAAGTGGAAACACCAGTAATCGATCTCAGGCCATTACTCTACTGTAGGTATATAAATAATTGTTTTGTCATCTGCTCCACACAAGAAAAGATGGTCAAACGCTTTCAGCTATTCAACGAACAGTCAGAGTACATAAAATTCACCCGTGAGAAACTGTAAGAAAACTGGCTTCCATTTCTAAACGTTCAAAGAAACCTATTCGAAAACGGCTAGATCACAAAATGGTATCGAAAGCCAAGCAGTAAGAATATGGTGGATCATTACCTCGCCTTTCATCCCACACACACACACTAAAGGGGCGCTTATAAAAAATATGTTTCGAACAGCCGCCAGCGTGTGCACAGGTAGACAGTAGAGAGAAGAATCCTCGAAACTGGCGCGCCAAATATCCATTTCAAATGGTTACGAAACTGTAGCTTCTCGGCATAGGCATAGAGGAAAAACCACGTCCCAGAGCGACAATTATAGCGAAAGCAATGCTCCGTTCTTCTTGCCCTTTATTTCAAATGAAATATGTGCAGCCATAAAACGTTTTTTAATAAGGGCCGGTCTAGAGAATTCCGTAAGAGTCATAGAAATTAAATTGGACAATCTAAGACGGCAGCTAGTTGGCAACCGCCTATATCACCATCTATAACGAAAAACTGCATGATTTGCCCTAACGGTAGAGACGGTGATTGGATGAGTTCGGGTACAGCCTATCTGGTCTCTTGTAAAGCGTGCGGGGACGAATACTCACAAAATGGTATCGAAAGCCAAGCAGTAAGAATATGGTGGATCATTACCTCGCCTTTCATCCCACACACACACACTAAAGGGGCGCTTATAAAAAATATGTTTCGAACAGCCGCCAGCGTGTGCACAGGTAGACAGTAGAGAGAAGAATCCTCGAAACTGGCGCGCCAAATATCCATTTCAAATGGTTACGAAACTGTAGCTTCTCGGCATAGGCATAGAGGAAAAACCACGTCCCAGAGCGACAATTATAGCGAAAGCAATGCTCCGTTCTTCTTGCCCTTTATTTCAAATGAAATATGTGCAGCCATAAAACGTTTTTTAATAAGGGCCGGTCTAGAGAATTCCGTAAGAGTCATAGAAATTACAATCTAAGACGCCAGCTAGTTGGCAACCGCCTATATCACCATCTATAACGAAAAACTGCATGATTTGCCCTAACGGTAGAGACGGTGATTGGATGAGTTCGGGTACAGCCTATCTGGTCTCTTGTAAAGCGTGCGGGGACGAATACGTTGGCCAAACGGGTAAACCGTTCTGCGTGCGCTTAAAAGAACACCTAGTCGGTAAATCTAGATTGAAACCAAGCACTCCACTAGGCACTCATAGGATGCAGGAACATAACGGAGAAGATTTCGAAGTAGGAGTCACTATCCTCACGCACGAATCGAAAACATCAGCGCGGAAAACTCTTGAAGCGTTTTGGATCAATTGCAAATATCCAAAAATGAACCGCAAGGAGGAATGTCTTGTCATCACGCGTGAACTGGTGCCAAACCTCAGGCTAATCCAGTGACCTGACACAGGCACAGTCCTCGCCCATGTATTACACTGTGCGGCTGCTATCCACCAACTAACTTAAATACTTACAACAAATAAGCGATAGGTGTTTAAATGAAGCTGTTTCTTATGCGAATGCAAATTTTTTTGTTAAGTTTTATCTGCTGGAGTTATGAAACTGTTTGGCTGAGTAGGTCACATTTCAATTAATTTGACCTCTCCAGGCTCTGAAGAAGGCGAAACCGCCGAAACGTCAGCTATTGTATCTTAATAAATTCTGCAATAACAAATTAGTGTCTGCTTATTGAAGAAAGACATCGAATTATTGTTGTTTATTTTCAGAAAGCCAGCAAGTCCTTAAAGAATGAAAATTAGGCTTCGTCCAGTCCGTAAGAAACCAGAGATCAGAAGTCTTGACGAGAATGTTATATGAGTGTAAAATTCCAGCGGATTTCAATGAACAATAAATATCCTATCCCACCTTACATTGCCCTTCTCGTTTCCAAACTCTACACGATCCATATATGTCTTGACAGGGCCCTGAATATGAACATTTTTCAAAGTTAGAATAAAACAACGTTAAGGAAAAGAAAGCGCTTTAAAACTGTGATAAAAATTCGATATAGAAAGTACTCTTTTTTTTCATAAAGAGTGTTTCCTACAAATATCTGTGCTTATTACCATCTCTATGGCTTCACACTTATTTACAAATTTGCCCTCGCACAGTATTTGGTTTGTAATGTACAATCGTCTTTATTTGTGTATGCTTTATTCCTTTCTGCAATGGACTTCCTATGTGAGCTTGTGTGAGCTCAACATATTTGTTAAACTTTTTATATGAACGAAGCTTCTCGCATGCCGTTTTATCTAATGTTAATACTTAACTCTGCCGTATTGTGCTTTGAAAAAATTTTATAAGATTGCACTGACTGAGAAATTTTTTAGGACCTTTTTTTTTAGAAAAAAAATCCAGTTTACCATAACTCAGCCAACTCCAGAAAGAACAAAATCACTAATTGTCTTTCCATTCGCCTAGGTACTGCTCTTGCAGTCTTCATTGCCTACTTGCTTCCTTACTTCATAGATACTTAGATATTTGGATGGCATGTCTTCACTAGTTGTTCGAGCCCCAGCACAATTTCTATTTTTTTGGAGTTTTGCTGGCTTAGTCATTGTGGTTTCCAGGAATCCCGTGGTCAGGCCAACCAAAGTCTGTCCAAGCGGTCGCCACCCTTGTGGATCAGAGAGGGATTTGCCACCATACAACTAGTTCCATACCAGGACTGGTCGATCCTAGTACTGGATTACTCTTACTTAGTTTTCTGATGGAGAAGTCGGACTCCTTCTCAGTTTTGGAGATCCTGCCAGGGGGGTGGGGGGAGGTGGGGGGTGGGGGAGGAATGAATTCCGTTTATCAAAACATCTGTTATATATTGAGTCCACATCGTTGTGTGATCGTAGAGACGTTAGAACTACTCTTGTTTTGTGCAAACCTATGTTCTTCGGTCTCGCTTTCCTGCTATAATTACATTGTTTATATAAACGCTTAATTACTCAAGTTTGATATCTACACTGAGGTACCAAATGTTTCGCGTGACAAATCATAAAAAAATCAGCACTCTACACTAAACTAACTGGAACGATAGGTTTTCTTATCGGTAGTATCTGCTTCATAGTTATTTCGTCGATCATTGAACAACCCAAGCCCGCATAGTCAATTCTTAAACGTTCTTTTCGCACGACTGGTCACAAATATCTAGCGGATTCCGCTAGTTGATAAACTAATATAAATAAAAAACTTATTAGGCCCTTTTCATACTCTTTGTCTGAGACCGCTTATTTCTGTTATCTTTTAAAAGCAGGCAACTACGAGTAGCTCGTTGGTCTAAGCCATCTCTACAATCTTATCCATAGCTGTGCATACATAGCGGGCTGTCAAACTGTTTCCTAGCTGAGCCTCTACCCGGTGCCGCTATGCACTGCCGTTCAACATACAAGATCCCAGGATTAGCAATGCGAGCATCATGCGACAATAACCCGTGATTATTCCGTACTTGGTAGAAATTATTCTATTTATCGTCATACCATCATGTGTTTCTCGTAATAGTTTTTATAATGTTAACCTTTCATTTACTGCCTAATATTATCTTTCACGGCAAGTTAAAGGATAAAATAACGGATTAAGGCTAAAGCTGCTACCCTCCCAAACAAGTACCAATCTGCCGACCTCAGATGGATGAAGGCGGGGTCTCAGATGGGGCCTGATGAGTCACGGGCGCGGTGATCGACCCCATGGGTGAATCGCAAGACGTTTCCGACCACTGCGCCACACGCCTCTATGATATGATGTGAAATGTAACCACTATGATGCTCAGATATTTGTAAAACTTGGAGCACAAACCGGATCGAACTGCGATTACTTTTTCAGGGTCTCACGTGTTACCCACCACACAATAGGGGATCTTGCTTTGCCTTTCTCTCCGCCAGTTTTCTACCTGACAGTGCCATTATCAATCTGCATTATAATGGTTGTACTTCAAATTGCACCCTGTGCTAAAAATAGTAGTAAGCAATAAATAAAAAAGTCAACATTGTGATTTCGACTACAGCGTTAACTTAACTGGGTTCAACGCTGATTTGTGCTTCCCTTGACGAATGATTGTTCATGGGATCGTCAGGTAGAAAACTGGCTGAGAGAAAAACAAAGCAAAGGCGTCACTAAGGTGGTGCGTAACATGTGAGCCGAAAGTGGGTGATCGCGGTTCGATCTGGCTTTCGGTTCAAGTTTTGTAGATATCTCAGCGTCATTATGGTTGTATTTCATCGTCTTTATAATCTTCTACGCACACTGTTCATGTCTAATGCATTTGGAAATCGTATCATCACATTGATTTGTTGAAAGTGTTTAGTAACCGCCAATCCTATTTTAGCTTCGTAGATGTCTGGAAAATGCTCTCATGTGTTTTAGTGTTTTGACATCTGCGCTTTTGTAAAAAACATTGGCTAGAGAGGAGTTACAACCACTGAAAGAACATCCGCCTTCAGAAGACATAAAGAAGTCCCTGTTGGCTAACGAAACCACTCGGTTCCCTTGCTCGATCTTTTCTTTACACCCTTCTTTCTACTATCAACGAGAATAATCTCAATCATAGAAGGTCTTCTCCTGCACTATCGAAACATTTTCTTTTTTTTCCACCACCCGTCATCAGATCTGCCGTGAGAATCCCAGCAATCTTGCACTCGAATCGTTTTCCCAGCATTCGTATCCCACAAAGGTTATCAAATATTTCACAACTGTTTTCTGACTGTTGCTCGGTGATTTCATCTTCTTATTAGCCGAGCTGAGGTGTTCCCACGTAGATTAGAATAGAGTATTGCTGAGTGGCTAGACTAGGACTTTTGCTTTTTCATCAAAGCTATCACTAATCACTGCGCTGTTGTCCAAGTTCGACGTCACTAAGTGGCATCCGCAGAAATTCTCTCATCTTAAATCAGAAAGATACTGAGTTAATTGACACAAATTCCTCATAAATCACTGGTTCTCAGTGAGATCACTTTTTGGCTGACAGAACCAATCATGATTAAGATGAAAAGGTTGCGGGAAGCACAATGAGTAGATATATATTCTTTCTCTGATAAGCTTACACGAGATTGATAAGTGACGTTTATTTTCGGCTAACGTTTCTACGGTATCGTCTTCATCATAGCCAATGATCGGAGTCGATGGTCCACAGCTGTTCGTGTTCTCGATGTACATCTTCGTTGTCGAACCGAAACGCGATCTTCTTCAGTGGATACCGCACGAATGAGGCATGCCCAGGCGGACAAGGCCCTTTTATGGATATGGATAGAGATAGCGCGTGGTTGATGGTTCCATTGCGGCATATGCGAAGCAAATCCATAATCCCTCCCACGTTGGTAATTTGATACGTAACTTATATGGAAGGCGTTCCCTCGTAGCTACAAAGGCTGTAAAGTGCCTATAATGAAGGCCCAGCTCTGGTAGAGGCATATCAGGAGGAATAGATTCGATGAGCATTCAACAACATTCATGAAGACGAAATTGTTAAGTGATAGACGAACCTACGCGCAAATGCTTATCCCTTGCGAATGATGGATTTGAGGATACGAATCAAATGAAGGACACTTTGGAATCCACACAATTTCCGCAATTATGTAGGGTAAATAAATCATATTTGTAAAGAAGTCATCGATCTATGAAATATCTGCTAGATTTCATCCTGATGCCCACTTAAACCTTGATAGAAAGTTGAGTAAGATTTTGAAAACATTTACGAATAAAAAACGTACGATCACAATTTTTCCCAACCCAACCAACTCCGCACACACATTCATAATCGTTGACCTTATCGATACATTTCACCCAATTCCTGCACTTTTTCATTTGGCACTCGTCGATCTCTGAAAAAAATTTCTTGGGCGGTCTAACTAATACGATGTTAATATTGTTTGTAATATTTTTATGCTCTACACGTGATACAGGTTATCCCTTTCATAGGAGATTTAAATTTTAGTAGAAGCTGCATATCATAATAATTGAAGCAATAGATCTTCCTTATTGTAGAGAACAACTAGCAAAGGATGTAAAAGGATAAAGGATAAATCTCTCGGCGTTGATCAATCCCTGAGGGCTGCGCCATGCATTCGACTTCATTAAGTATCGTTGGAGGTGGTTGAATGCATACCTGGCCTTTACAATGACTCGCGGTGGCCTGTCGATGTATCGAGCCAGTGTTGCTATCTTCCCAGAGAAGTCTGGTACCAATTTGCCGACCACGGAGGGATGGAAGGCTTGGTGGGCCATGGGCGCATTTCACGTGCGCGTCGCAGTGGCGCCTCCAACCACTGCGCCACACGCGCCCTTAGCAAAGGATGTAAATAGAATAAATTTTAGCTTTTCACGTTTTAGGCTTAGTAAAACGATTTGAAAAGACAAATAAGATCTTTGACATTTCTTGTATTGCGTGAGATCAATATAGCCTCTTTAAGGAGAAATTTCGTCTTCATAACGAATCGATCAGAGCTCAGTGAAGCTAGCCAGGTAAGATGTTTGTGCGCGATTGGTCTTCGATTGAGAAGGAACAAAACAGTTTTTTTCCTGGCTAGGCAACGAAGACTAGGAAAATCTGTCACGAAGAGAACTGGGTAAAACTCGAGGCGATGAGGAAAAACTGTGTGAAATATATTGTTTCCCAAAATTAGTTGTAGAAAAAGTACTACTGTTAAATAGCGACCTAGAAATATTAATTTATTAGAAAGTTGTGGCTGTTGCATTATCTTCCGACCTCTTTCACAACGTGATCCAGTGAATCCAGGATTACATTTGCATCCGATTCGACCATCATCTTTCATTATGCATTCACCATTTACCGAACACTGATCCTTTTAAAAGTAACTAAAAAGAAATTGGAAAACAAGTTGCGGATATCAAAAATAGCACTAGTCTTACGATGTGCCTTTTCACTGAAACAAAAATGCGGTCTCTCTAAAAATAGACTCCATCAGTCATTTTGACACACAGAGAAATATAAAAAGTATTATGAAATAAATGAACAAAGTAAGGGCCAAATGTTGAGAGAAACTAAACAAAAACTTAGACCAATCAATCAGTTCACAATGATGGATCGAACCAAACAGCAAGTGAGTGCAAGGCATGTGTTATTATTGCGCTACACGCACCATGTACAAATGATGAGGACCAACAAGAAATCCTCTAATGACTAATCAGCCGATGTTAAAAGAGTCATATAATTCGTTGATTCTGTGATTTATGACTATTAATACAGCACTATAATGAAGTAATACCAATTTTAAAAGGGAATGGTCTTCAGGTACGATATACCTGATCTCTTGCAAGGATTGCGGAACGGCAGACCCTTGTGTATCCGTATAAAAGAACACCTGGATGGCAAACGAAAAGTAAGCCAAAGTACCCCACTAGGCACGCATAGGATACAAAAGCATAGCGGAAACGATTTTGAAGTTAAAGCCAATATCCTCGCACAGGAGGCTAAGACACCAACGCGCAAACTTCTTGAGGCTTTTTGGACAAATGCCAAAAATCCCGCAATGAATCGGAGGGAGGAATGCCCAGAGGTTTATATGCGACCTGGCCCCGTATCTTTGAATCAATTTCTGATGTGGGGTGGTGCAGTCATCAACCATATGCGACTATAATCAGCTGTTCTAACCTTCCTCATTGGCAGTGATATGAAACATGCATTCGACTTCAGTAAACATCGTTGGAAGTGAATGAACGCATATCTGCCCTTTACAGCGACTCGAGGTGGCCTACCGATGTGTCCAGCCAGCACTACTGCCCTCCAAGACAAGTCTGGTATCAATTTGTCGACCCTGGGGTTGAAAAGCTTGGAAAGCAATAAGCGTGGGCATCGATTCCACGTGTGTGTCGCAGTGGAGCCTTCAATCACTGCACCACTCGAGGCCAAAGTAATTTTATATACGGATCTCCCTCATATGAAGGATCTCGAGCCGGTTAGTGGCGAGGCTACGTGGCGCGTCCCCAGGTGGCGGATAGGGGGTTAATCGTATCATACGCGCTGCGTGTCTGGCCCGCCTTGTCTTCGACTATTTGACATTCAGAGCGGCATCTACGATTTTTGGTCGTTGATGCAGGTCGGAACCTCGGATCTCTTTAAATGGCTGTGTGACACAGAATATTCCAAGCATTGTCCATTCGACTGCTCGTTCAATAACGCTGAGTGATCTTTCATTAAAGACCTTTGTCAACGGTGAAAGTGAGAAAGAGCATCTTTTGTACCCTCGCGATATTTCGATGAGTCTTGTTATCGTGCAGATGCAGTCTATTGTAGACAACAGACGAAGCAGATTTGCGCGATAGTTGCCGATATTGTGGAGATCACCTTTCTTGAACAGCAGCAATGTTTCGACGTCACTAAGTGGCATCCGCAGAAATTCTCTCATCTTAAATCAGAAAGATACTGAGTTAATTGACACAAATTCCTCATAAATCACTGGTTCTCAGTGAGATCACTTTTTGGCTGACAGAACCAATCATGATTAAGATGAAAAGGTTGCGGGAAGCACAATGAGTAGATATATATTCTTTCTCTGATAAGCTTACACGAGATTGATAAGTGACGTTTATTTTCGGCTAACGTTTCTACGGTATCGTCTTCATCATAGCCAATGATCGGAGTCGATGGTCCACAGCTGTTCGTGTTCTCGATGTACATCTTCGTTGTCGAACCGAAACGCGATCTTCTTCAGTGGATACCGCACGAATGAGGCATGCCCAGGCGGACAAGGCCCTTTTATGGATATGGATAGAGATAGCGCGTGGTTGATGGTTCCATTGCGGCATATGCGAAGCAAATCCATAATCCCTCCCACGTTGGTAATTTGATACGTAACTTATATGGAAGGCGTTCCCTCGTAGCTACAAAGGCTGTAAAGTGCCTATAATGAAGGCCCAGCTCTGGTAGAGGCATATCAGGAGGAATAGATTCGATGAGCATTCAACAACATTCATGAAGACGAAATTGTTAAGTGATAGACGAACCTACGCGCAAATGCTTATCCCTTGCGAATGATGGATTTGAGGATACGAATCAAATGAAGGACACTTTGGAATCCACACAATTTCCGCAATTATGTAGGGTAAATAAATCATATTTGTAAAGAAGTCATCGATCTATGAAATATCTGCTAGATTTCATCCTGATGCCCACTTAAACCTTGATAGAAAGTTGAGTAAGATTTTGAAAACATTTACGAATAAAAAACGTACGATCACAATTTTTCCCAACCCAACCAACTCCGCACACACATTCATAATCGTTGACCTTATCGATACATTTCACCCAATTCCTGCACTTTTTCATTTGGCACTCGTCGATCTCTGAAAAAAATTTCTTGGGCGGTCTAACTAATACGATGTTAATATTGTTTGTAATATTTTTATGCTCTACACGTGATACAGGTTATCCCTTTCATAGGAGATTTAAATTTTAGTAGAAGCTGCATATCATAATAATTGAAGCAATAGATCTTCCTTATTGTAGAGAACAACTAGCAAAGGATGTAAAAGGATAAAGGATAAATCTCTCGGCGTTGATCAATCCCTGAGGGCTGCGCCATGCATTCGACTTCATTAAGTATCGTTGGAGGTGGTTGAATGCATACCTGGCCTTTACAATGACTCGCGGTGGCCTGTCGATGTATCGAGCCAGTGTTGCTATCTTCCCAGAGAAGTCTGGTACCAATTTGCCGACCACGGAGGGATGGAAGGCTTGGTGGGCCATGGGCGCATTTCACGTGCGCGTCGCAGTGGCGCCTCCAACCACTGCGCCACACGCGCCCTTAGCAAAGGATGTAAATAGAATAAATTTTAGCTTTTCACGTTTTAGGCTTAGTAAAACGATTTGAAAAGACAAATAAGATCTTTGACATTTCTTGTATTGCGTGAGATCAATATAGCCTCTTTAAGGAGAAATTTCGTCTTCATAACGAATCGATCAGAGCTCAGTGAAGCTAGCCAGGTAAGATGTTTGTGCGCGATTGGTCTTCGATTGAGAAGGAACAAAACAGTTTTTTTCCTGGCTAGGCAACGAAGACTAGGAAAATCTGTCACGAAGAGAACTGGGTAAAACTCGAGGCGATGAGGAAAAACTGTGTGAAATATATTGTTTCCCAAAATTAGTTGTAGAAAAAGTACTACTGTTAAATAGCGACCTAGAAATATTAATTTATTAGAAAGTTGTGGCTGTTGCATTATCTTCCGACCTCTTTCACAACGTGATCCAGTGAATCCAGGATTACATTTGCATCCGATTCGACCATCATCTTTCATTATGCATTCACCATTTACCGAACACTGATCCTTTTAAAAGTAACTAAAAAGAAATTGGAAAACAAGTTGCGGATATCAAAAATAGCACTAGTCTTACGATGTGCCTTTTCACTGAAACAAAAATGCGGTCTCTCTAAAAATAGACTCCATCAGTCATTTTGACACACAGAGAAATATAAAAAGTATTATGAAATAAATGAACAAAGTAAGGGCCAAATGTTGAGAGAAACTAAACAAAAACTTAGACCAATCAATCAGTTCACAATGATGGATCGAACCAAACAGCAAGTGAGTGCAAGGCATGTGTTATTATTGCGCTACACGCACCATGTACAAATGATGAGGACCAACAAGAAATCCTCTAATGACTAATCAGCCGATGTTAAAAGAGTCATATAATTCGTTGATGAGATGAATATATTGGCGAAACGGGCAGACCCTTGTGTATCCGTATAAAAGAACACCTGGATGGCAAACGAAAAATAAGCCAAAGTACCCCACTAGGCACGCATAGGATACAAAAGCATAGCGGAAACGATTTTGAAGTTAAAGCCAATATCCTCGCACAGGAGGCTAAGACACCAACGCGCAAACTTCTTGAGGCTTTTTGGACAAATGCCAAAAATCCCGCAATGAATCGGAGGGAGGAATGCCCAGAGGTTTATATGCGACCTGGCCCCGTATCTTTGAATCAATTTCTGATGTGGGGTGGCGCAGTCATCAACCATATGCGACTATAATCAGCTGTTCTAACCTTCCTCATTGGAAGTCATGTAAAAAAGCGGCTCTGAAGAAGGCGATACTGCCGAAACGTCAACTACTGTTGTATTGTATTGTGTGTTTTTCTATGGAAGTAAATGTATGCTGTATAACAACCTCGCGATTGCTGAACAAGAAAACAAAGCATTCATTAAACGGTCATTTGTTAATCATTTCGTTTTAATCTCGAGTATCATACTTTTTTTAGGCTTCTCGTGAAGAACTCTGACCATTAGGTCGGTGGTCTTCTTGGAATACGTTTCACATTCCGAGGAATCCAGTCGTCACAGCTTCACGGCTCGTGTCCATCGGCGGTCTATCATACGCGCTGCGTGTCTGGCCCGCCTTGTCTTCGACTATTTGACATTCAGAGCGGCATCTACGATTTTTGGTCGTTGATGCAGGTCGGAACCTCGGATCTCTTTAAATGGCTGTGTGACACAGAATATTCCAAGCATTGTCCATTCGACTGCTCGTTCAATAACGCTGAGTGATCTTTCATTAAAGACCTTTGTCAACGGTGAAAGTGAGAAAGAGCATCTTTTGTACCCTCGCGATATTTCGATGAGTCTTGTTATCGTGCAGATGCAGTCTATTGTAGACAACAGACGAAGCAGATTTGCGCGATAGTTGCCGATATTGTGGAGATCACCTTTCTTGAACAGCAGCAATGTTTTGCATGTCTCCCAATGAACGTGGACCTTAAATTCAGACAGGTAACGTGTGATTAACCGAGCCGAAGTGTTTGCGAGGTGTAGTCAAAGGTTCTTCGGGTGTTCAGATCTTATCTTATCCCAACCTGGTGCTGTTCGATTTTCCACAGACAAAATGGCATGTCGAATTTAGGAAAGAAGAACCGGTGGTGCGACATATCCGTTCTCCCTTATCTCATAAGGAGGGAGGTCGTGGCTATTGAACAGACTTGAGTAGCATTAGCGAATGATTTTCTTCATTGTCTTTCTGGACGCTGTACCTGTTCCGTGTGGGGTTCGGTGAGCAGACTTCTAAGTCTTGCAGTTGGCGAGGCTTCGGTGGGCTTTGTGAATGCGTTCTCCACCCTCATTAGCTTCGACCATTATTGCTGCTTTTCTTTCTCTAAGATCTTCTTTAATCGGCAGTCTGCGTTGTTTCGCAAGTTCGGACGTTAGTTCGTGATTGCCTGCAGCTTGTGCGATTCCACGCTGGCGTATTAGCTCGAGAGCTTCTGGAGGCAGACGTCTCTTGGTGACCTTCGAACTCTTAGCTTTCATGGCGCTAACGTGAAGATGTTCAATGAGCAGATCGCATTCTTCGTCAATGTTATCGACAACGGCATCTTCCCGACAGCTGACAAATAAAATGGAGAAGTCCCAGTCTGTGGTGGTTCAGGGACTTCGGTTTTTGAATTTAGCGGCTCTTTCTCCTTTTCGCGAGAATTGAAATCATGCGTGAAGGAGGCGATGGTCTGATCCCGTGTAGGATTTTGGGACAACAGCGACTTCTGTTAAATCTTCTATTTACTCTGATGCATTCTATTTCGCTATGGGACTCTTTATTGGGAGACCCCCACGTCCAGCGTTGAGTGTGGGGCTTCTGACATTATGAGCTACCATGAATGGTGTTGCTCGTCATGATAAGCTATCACAGCCTTTCGCCTTTCTCGTTCCATTTTAATCGGCGAATCACAACGTGACGTTCTTCAGATGTTCTTCTTGGTCTAATCTTTGGGTTAAAATCTCCAGTGATGACTTTGGAGAATGTATGGTCATCTCTGTAAAACGTCTCCAAGTCCATATAGAACGCTTCGCCTTGTCTGACTCACATCTTTTTAGTCGTAATCGTCCGATTCGGGTTGTAAGCTGTTCGGATGAATCGATATTCATGAACAAACTCGTGTTTATGTGAACGCGGAAGCCGCCGACTTCTCTACTGTCGCATGTTCCGAGGAACAGTTTTCCTCCGGTGTCATAGACGGCGCTGAATGGGTGGCGTCGTCTCGTCTCGTTCAGGCCAATGACATCGTACCTTATCATTCTTGCTTGCATGAGCAAGTCTTTTATCGAGGACTCGGATGCAAGGTTAGGTGCATTGTAGGTACAGATCGTCGCCTTAGTTCTTCGTGATCCAGGCAGCTTCTTTTGGCCCTGAGATTTTAGCAGCTTCTCCGTACTCGTCATACCCAATACATTCGAAATGGAGCTCTTTCGGGGTCAGAGAAATGAGTCCCGTTTCTTTTACTGTGTTTAGCATTTCGATACCCACCTATAAGTTATTGAACTCTAGACGTGGAGGCTATTTAGACTCATGGGTAGCTTGCCAGTCTCTCCCAGACAGGACATGGAGCTTATTTGTTGGAGGCGAATCCTTACCACCTTCTATAAATTTCCCTGTCACTTTATCGCAGGCATTTGGCTGAATTGACTCTTTCAATAAACGAGAACACATCCACGCGCGCATGCATGAATACGTCTCGTAAATACGGAAAGTATGTGCCAAATCGGCGCAGCAGAAAGAGGGAGTCCGCCTCTTCGATCCACCTACACCTCAGCGAAACAAAAGTTGCTTTTGCGGTTAACCTCCTGTCCGGTATCTGGGGTAACGCCACGTAGTCTCGCGACTAATGGGCTCGCGATCCTCATGTGAGGGAGATTCGTGGTCCCGTGGAATTCTTGCATATAACTATAAAACAAGACTATAGAAATCGTATATAATAAAGAAAGCAAATAGAAATATGTAATATTCAAAGTGATGGAAAACTTTTTATGTGTGCAGACTTCAACGTCTTACCACTGCAGTTGGTGCCAGTGAAACCAATTGGGCATTTGCAATGTATCTGTCGTTTCTTTATCACACAAATACCATCGTTCTCGCACGGATTCCAATCTCTACAAGTTTCTGAAAGGGTGATTTCTGCACAGTCGAACTGGACGAGACGAGGTTGTTACTGAGTAAAATGCATATCGATAGATGAAAGAGTCTATGCTTTTTAAGCAACCTATGAGTTATTAGTTCACTTCTTTCATTGACACTATTCGTTTTATCATCTTAGCAATGTCTTTCTTATTCGTTCTTCCGAATTTTAGTTGAAGATGACGACAGGAAATGCGTGGAGAAGAAATTGTTTCGAAATGAGAAGGATGGTCGTCTATAGCATTTCTTGTTCTCTTCTCCATTTTTCCTGTACTATTACATTATGAATACACTTTGAAGCCATTGCTATAATTGTAATTGCCACTTATTTAATCTCATGTTAAGTGAGGTACACTCGAAAGCGAATGAATATGCTACTAAGTACGAAGTTAAGTGGGTGAAACGTGATCTTGTAACTTGTACAAATGATGGATCTCCTTCAGATGATCGATTTCGGCTTTTTTAGTTTGATGACTTCAATCAAGTAGGTTGTGCGGTAGATGGGATAAGGTCGGATGTTGAAACTCATTTCCAAGTCTCTCATTCATTCCGAGCGAGAATACATTCATACTGTCCAAGAAATTGCTTTCAGGTATAGCTAACTTCGATGAAACGAAGGAATCAAGCTGCGAATAACGATTACTTTTACAAACCGCTTACAGTGCTTATTACAAAAAAAAAACAAAACGGTGAATGTTTTGAAGAAGTTTTATATTATGCGAATAAGAATTAATGGACTTTATTTCACTGGTAAACTAACACGACGTTGATAAGAAACTTTATTCGCTTGACGTTTCCATGTAATCGTCTTCCTTAGAGCCGGTGATCTGATTCGATGGTCCACAGTTGTTCGTCGTCTAGGTTTGGTGTCTTCTTCATTGCATCGAGTCAAATCTTCTTCGGTGGAGTATCGCTCAAATGGGAGCACCCTCATCGGTTGTGCTCTTTCACACAAGACGGTTGTTGTTGATAACGATTGTCCATTGACAAAAATTCGTTTTTCAACGGACAATCGATCCTGCAGCAGGCGGTATTATATAGGATTGCATGTAAAAAAGGAAATTTATGTTTTAAGCTTTACCTACTGAGGTTGTGAAAGTGTTTGATTGAGCAGAGTGCATGTCAATTTGACCTGACCATTCTAGGTTCCGAATAGGGCGAAACCGTCCACAAGTTAGCTAATGTGAATGAATAAATGGTCTAATAACAACATCGTGTTTGCTCATCAAGAAAACTGTGAATTGGTTAGTGCCGGGGTTAAAAGAAAGAAAGTCCTGGGATTCGCTAAATGATTACGTTACATGTCGTGCACGCTTAAGTATTTAATGATTAAGTGTATTAACGACAAATAATGAAACATGTAGCGTTAGGTTTTTGTTATTATGACACACTTGACACTTGAGCGGCCAGTCTTCACTGGATGTGTGGGTTCCAGCACAATCACCGTTTTTTCGGAGATTTGCTGGTTAAACCATTGTGGTTCTCTGGAATCAAGAGGATAGCCTGGCCAAAGTCTGCTCCAGGTAGCCACCACGACGACAGGCAGTTGCAGCCCTTGTGGATCAGAGGGAGATTTGCCACCATGCGAGTTTGATACCAGGACGGTGGCAGATCTTGGTATTGGTTTACTCTTAGCTAGGCTTCTTGATGGAAACGCCGGACTCCTTCTCAGCTCTGGGAACCCTGACGGGGAACGAATCTCTCCGCTAATACATCGCTGTCCGACACCCATAAACACCTGTTAGCCACGATGAGGCGGTAAACCGTTGGGAGGCTTTGCTATTATACTCCAAGAGAAGTTTGGCAAACGGAGGGATGGTAACTTCCATGAGAGCGGGCAGTAGGACCCAAGCAAAGGCTGTGCACGCACTACAAATTTTAAGGCACTGACAAAGATGTAACTTTTATAATTATTATTTGCAATGAGGCATCGTAGCCAGTTTAACCGCTATATAGGTCATTTTTTATGGTTTATATTGGTGCAAAGAATCCTGTTCTTGTATTTTTTGAGGTTAACCTATAGCTCATCGAAATTGAATATTGTGGCGCGAGCCAGGTAAAGCTTTGCCCCTCACTCAGAAATATATGAAGAACTTTTTTTTCGAAAGATTTCATTGACCAGTAATTTAATTGACAAATGGCTATTACAGCAGACTCGCTATAATAAATCACAGTTATCAGATGAGTGGGTAGAACGAATAGAGAGATGTCTCGACACAAAATGCAAAACATTGAGTGCCAACAGAATCTATTTCTACGACGAATCAAGTGTAAAATATGCTAAATAGCAATTCATATAATGTTTATACCCATAGAGAGATAGAGCAAAGTCTCTTCTATAACACTATAGTGTTGTCGGCCTTTCAATCCACTGGTTCTTCGAAAATCGTCAGAACCAGCAGGTCCGTTAAAGTCGAGAAATAGGCGCCACCTCATTCCTCTGCCACACGAAACTACGTGTCATAAGAACTAATATGCTATACGTTCCATGGTATTATCGACGAACTACGCTACTTCATAAATGTAATTAATAAAAGCTGCTAAAAATTAAAATCATTAGACGAGAAAACATTTGAAATCAATACCATTTAGATTGAAATATCATAATAATATTCTACCCTGTGGATCCACTTTCGTCTCGACGAAGTCCAGTTGTCGTCGCTGTACGTGTGAGTTAAGAAATCGTAGGTCGTCTTCTCTCAAATGATCTGTTCTCGACGGGGAAAACTTCCTGAAGAGACGACGACTCACGCCAGTGATATTCGCGTTGTCTGATGGTGATTCCGGCTTAGTCTGGGCAATGAATACCGCTTACACTTTTCTCACTCAAAAACAGAAAAAACAAAAATTAGCATTCAATAGTCAGAAGTTGACCGAAAAATAAACCGATGGAAACGGAAAGAAACAATACTGATTGATTATAATAATTTGTTAAGATGCAAGGAAGTGAGAAATTCGATCTCTTTTGGTAACCTTAAAAAATTTCGGCTGTTTTTCCTACGAGTTTTGATGTTGATATTCTTTTTACTTCACTTCATTTGTGTTAAACCACCCGTCTTTTGCTTCTACTCTGTGGATCCCAGTACTTTTAGGATTCGATTGAATTCCTCGCAACCACCGTTCATGAAAGACTTGATGTGGGTTCGCATGTGTTTGCATATGGGTTCAATTGCTGTTTAAGGATATTCCCTTCGTCATTGTCGTCGTGAGCGTCACCGATTCTATCCTCTCTGGAGTCCTTAGCTAGCTACGGTAGCACTCTTCCATTTGTGTTGCGGGGAGTGAACTGTTCCCAAGTTCGGTAATAGTTTCCTAACACCGGAATGGTGAAAGCACTAGTGAATTCTGGGCTGGGTCGAACTAGCACCATGGTCGTGGTGATCGGCATCACTACCACCACTTTATCAGCTGAATTTTTTGCTATTTATGATAGACCTCTGGAAATAATATTGCTTATCTTACTTAGATACTCGGACGACCCATCTTTACTGGTTGTACGAGCTATACCATAATTTCCATCTTTCCTGAATTTTGGTGGTTTTCCACTGTGGTTCCCAGGAGTCCTGAAGCCAGCCTAACCAAAGTCTGCGCCAGGTCGCCACCACCATTGGCAGTCACCGCTCTTGTGGATCGGAAAGAGATTTACCACCATGCGGCTAGTTTGATACCAAGACGGTAGTGGATTCTGATATTGACTGAATCTTAGCTAGGCTTCCTCATGGAAACGCCGAACTTTTTCTCAGCTAGGGACGCCTGAGAGGATGAATCCCCCGCTGTATATCACCGTCCGACGCTCAAAAACACTTTCAAGCAACAATGAGGCTGTAAACCGTTAGAAGAAATATTATTTTTTTTCTTATATTTGTTTCTTAAATTAACCAATATTTAAAGAATTACTAAAAAATCTGCTTAGAAACGAAAATAACTTCGGTGGAATGTAGTGCTTGTATTAGTACTTATGTAATGAACGTAGTACTTATATATTTACACAACTCGGTTCAGCGTACCTCACGAAACGCAGTTTGCCGCAATGCTGCACTTGCCTAAATAGAAGTGAACCATTGTCTATAGCACTTAGTAAAACTAGCAGAATACAGCAACATCTCCTATCACAGCTCTTCATGTATGTAGTGTTTATGTATGCCGATAAACTACTCGCAAATGGGGCAGCGATGAAGAAGAATACCACGGGTAGACTTCAGAGCTTGGATTTCTTCCCTCACAAATTATATGGTCTAATCAATATGTTTTTTCATTGATAAGCTGACACGGGTTGGTAAAAAAAAGTTTAATCGGCTAATGATTCGACGTCTTGATTCTTTTCAGAGTAGCAATGATCCGATTAGATGGTCCACAGTTGTTCGTCGTCCCCACTTGGTGTCTTCATCGTTTACCATCTATTCGGATAAACGGCTCTGAAGAAGGCAAAGACCTCGAAACATTAGCTGAATAAATCTTTTTTTGTCTCCTTGTGTTAGTGATACAAAGGTAAAACGAAAGCCGGTTTTAGGAATGACCTGTCCTAGCGCAATTATTAGAACTAAATACATTTTTAACTTTCATTCGTGTCGCAACTGTCTTATCATCAGGATAGATCATTTCTTCACTTATTCATTCTAATTCATCATTTATGCACTTCATCTCGTTATTCGTGGATTCAAGTTGCCGTCACACAAGTAATTTGCTTTATAGGATTATAGAACAACTATTATAAATTATTTACTTACTTAGATACTTAGACGTCCCGTCCACAATGGTTGTGCTGGCCCTAGCATAACCTTCATTTTTTAGGAGTTTGGCTGGTTTAGCCATTGTGGTTCCTTGGAATCGTGAGGTCAGCCTAGGTGAAGCTTTCCTCAGGTCGTCACCACCTCAGGCAGTCGCCGCCCTTACGGATCAGCGGAAGATTTGTCGCCGTGCTACTAGTTTGACACTAGGTCATTCTTGGCATTTAACTAGTTTACGGCTTACTCTTAGCCGGGCTTTCCGATGGAAAGTGAACCTTCGCTATACAACGCAGTTCGACACGTAGCAACATCTTACAGTCACGATGAAGCGGTAAACCGTTAGGAGGTATTTACGTATCAACTGGTAAAAGCATAAAGCGATTGGCGGTGGATAGTTCCTGAGCGGTGCCTTGTCCGTACCAAACTCCTGTAGCATTGTAGATATTATTCAAAACATATTGTTCCTATATAATTATTTGAGAAGCTCATTTATGCATTAAAGAAGGATTTTTATTTTTCGATAAAGATCTGTTATCAACTTAGCGATTACAAAGGTATGAGTGACTTTCTAAGTCCGGATGCAAGGTCGAGCCAGCACTAGTCTGTGATCCGAAATTAATTAACGGTGGAACCATCGACCCGTGTTCACAGTTATCAGAAGGTCAAAGAGTGCTACTACATTGTCTCATTAACTTTTGACACTTTCATGTTATGTTAGATGGCTAGAAAATGCACTCACTGCTCGGTTGGTTGCCAGCAGAATGTAACAACGCTATTCACACCCAAGCACTTATCCTTAAAACATTGGAGTAATACTATAGCCGTAGTCATAGCGTTGGGTTAGCAGATCTTAAACATTCTGGAGTAAGGCGGTAAAGAGTGACACCGCTGTGGTGTTTTTTGTGCATTCTTCGCTGAATATGTTGCTAATGGAACTTATGGTGGACTCTTTCATATGTATGATGACCGCGAAAATTGATGCCACCAGAATTAGATATGAGTACAACAACTGAATAGACGAATGGCGAGTTGAGGTGAACGACAGTCCAACACTGAATAAAAAATTAAAGTAGGCTAAGTTACCAACACGCCTCGACTCTGCTTGCTCAGCTTTTTCCATTTCCTCGAATATTTTGGCATCAAACGGTTCGGTTGTGGTGACATCTTCTGGTGGCAGCATTGTTGCCTTTTCATCAGGACTAAGCGTGGGTTCTGTAATGACAGAATGTATACAGTGGTAAGATTTTTATTATATTTCTATCTTTTTTCTCACCATCCTTATTATTCTCCTTATTATAATCTATTTTTCAAAATCTATATAAAAATATATACGCATTTCTAAGCAATATTTACTTCGCAGTTCGATTCATATAAGTAAATATTTACTTGCCTCCCAAAGGTCTACCGCCTCATTGTCGTTGAGAGGTACTCCTGGGAGTCGCACTGCGATGTACAGCGGTAGATTCATCCTCTGGCAGGGTCTCCCAAGCTGAGAAGGAGTCCGGCGTTTCCATCAGTAAATCTAGCTAGGGGTAAACCAATACCAGGATCCACCACCGTTCTGGTATCAAAGTCGTATGGTGGCAAATCTCTCTCCCATCCACAAGGGGTGCGATTCCCTGTGGTGGTGACGACCTAGAGCAGACTTTGGTCAAGTTGACCATGGAATTCCAGAAAACCACAATGGATTATCCAGCAAACCATCGAAAAATAGAGATTTTGCTGCAGCCCGTACAACCAGTGAGGACGGGCCATTCAAGTATATCAAGCATATATTTGCTTGTGAACGATCTGATTAGTCTTAATAAAATTAGTCGAAAACTAGTGAAGTGGACAATTGGATAAAATAGTAAGATTGCGGAATAGAAGGGAAGAATTCGACGACTGACAAAAAAAATTTGGTCACTTGGATCACCTGTATCACCTGTAGTCCCGTTGATCGCCGAGTGACTCGGGCGCCAGTAAATCCTCCATTTTTCCCTGTCGCGTGCAAGAGTAGCTCAGTGGGTTCTGCTCGCTTTAGGGACTCGTCGAGCATCATATCTTTCTTCTAGGCTTTTCGTGAAGAACTCTGACCATCGGGTCGGTGGTCTTCCTGCAGTACGTTTGACATCCCGAAAAATCCAGTCACCAACAGCTCATGCATGAATACGCCTTGTAAATACAGAAAGTATATGCCAAATCGGCGCAGTAGAAGCAGGGAGCCCATCCTCTGGATCCACCTGTGTCTCAGGAATACTAAGGTCGCTTTTGGTCCGCGATTAACCCCCTATTCGCCACCTGAGGACGCGCCACGTAGCCTCGCGACTAACCGGCTCGAGATCCCTTATATTAGGGAGATCCGTGGGATCACTTGGATACTCGGTGTTATGATCCGCCTTAACGAATCGTAAGTCTTTACCTGATTCTTTTTCTTGAACGTTGTTTAGGTGATATGCTATTTTATGGTGACATCTGTAAGTCCCATTCCGGCAACCATAAACCGCCGTTAGAACTTTGACCGTACTTTGAACGCTCTCAACCGTTTTGCGAAAAGAACTGTCATCAGTTCTTTTCATCACATGACTGAATAGTGTGTGTTTCTCTTTCAACATCTTTTTTATAAGATATAGAGGACGGCACAAAAAGGCAATGCTTGGACCGTGTAGTCTAAATTGAAATCCGATACGCAGATTATGTTGCAGAACACGTTTTTTTACAATTACTCTGTGGGGGCTGCCTAACAATTTCGACATGATTGAAGTTTGATTCGTTCAAATCTTTTCTTTTTTTCTAATCTGTTCGTTAAATGGCTTACGCCCATCACATTTCTATTTTTTGTGTTGATGAGTAGCAGTGGAAAACAGTTGTCTTGTTTTCACATTAAAGAAGTTGACTTATTTCAAGACAGGCGTTTGGAGGGCAAGCGGGGTGATGGGACGACATATGAGTCAAGAAGATGCGCAGTGGCACAGATGTACCAAGTAGGTAATGGTCTCTTCAATCGGTGTTCTTATTTTTATATCCAGCTTGGCTGTTTTAATATGCTAAGAAGATATGAAACGATCTCCATGGGGCATATTAAACATGCTGACTAGGCCCGGTTTCAATGACGGGCTATGCAACTTGCGAAAGCCAGCTTGCTACCATAGCGGCCTTCATTCCGTAACATCGCACAACATTTTCGACTATGATTAGGGAAAAACAAAGCGATAGACATAGCAGAAGTAGGAAAGTAAATAAGTAGAACCAAAAAATGCTTAAAAGTTTTCTTGATTTGTCGTTATGAAGAGGCAACTGAAAATTGAATAGCGAACCTTCACGTCCTGGCTCTACTTCGATTTCAAACAACCACTCGACCAGTTGAACACGCGGTGCTGATTTTGGACGCAGGAATCCGTTTCGTGGTCGCCAACGCTCCCAGTACAAACCGTTTTCAACTGCCACCGTTAACCTAAACAGTGGGATTTTTCTAATTAAAATGAAATTTAACTTCTTATTTATTGCTGAAAGACAGGAACGAAGGACCCGCATTGAGGTGGTGAACGCGTTAGCCTCTGGAAAACGTGATGGCGCGTTCGTTCTCCACCGCAGACACCTGAGGTCCGGAGTTTTGCAAATATCTCAGCATCATTGTGGTTGGAAAATAAAAGTTGCGGTTACTATCAGCATGGGGCGGATAGCACAGAAGCATGGTGCTAGTTCGATTCCGCTCTGGACCAACCAAGTCTCTCATCCCTCCGGGGTCAACTAATTGGTACTGGACTTATTCGAGAAAATCACACTCTGCGATGCAGTTGGGAAAGCTTCAGTTCGGTTGTCTCAGGACTCCACGGAGAACCGACTCGACCAGAATTCTGACATTCAAGATGGAAAGAAAAACCTTAAACAGAAGCCGAAGCCACACGTAAATGTTGGGAGATCTTGGTGGAGAGCGAATGCGAGGATATGAATAGAATGTGATAAGTGCTTGGATCCGTACACAAGACGTGAAGAAGGATCATATAAAAATAAAAATAAAAAAGTCCTTACGAACAACGCACGTGAACAAAAATAGATGGTAGAAACTCTCGCTTAAAATTGCAATCAATTATCAAAGCCGCATGTGGCGCAATGATCGGATTAGCCCTGCAATGGTCATGGGATTGATCCCCGAGTTCCAGGCCCACCAAGCGCTCCATCTGTCCGGGGTCGGCAGTTGGTACCAGATTTGTCTGAGAGGATATATATTAGTACTGGCTGGTTACATTCGTAGGCCACCGTGAGTCATTGTAAAGGCCGGATATGCATTCAGTCACCTCCATGGGATGCTTAATGAAGTCGAATATCGCATCCCCCAAGAGATGATCAAAGTTGAGAACTTTATCCTTTATTTTATTAAGATTATCATGCAGGGTTTTGCAAATATTAAACTTTTTTCTAGAGAAGAAAAACTTCTGCATATTTTACAACAAATATTGCTGGAGTTTTAAATGCAATAAGTTGAATTTTCTAGAAGGGGTTTTGAATTAATGCGTAAATGTTGGGGACTTCTTCACAAATGGTGCTAGAAGTTTAGAAATGGAGTACGTTAGAAATGGATCCAACACTTAAACTGAATATGGCAAATCTTCGTAGGTTTTGCACATTAGTTCATTTTCTTTGTCTGGGTCAATTATAAAATTTTGAAGGCTTTTCTTCCCGAAAAGATTTTGATTGGTCAGTGATTGTCAAGTATCCTTTCGTACAGCAGATTCCAATAACTAATTTTTAGAGATAAGGTGAACTATTTAATTTATGCACCATCAAGGATATTCACTTTTTTGGTGCTTATCATCGATCTAAAAGAGATGTGTGAAACGCAGTTTTATAGAGGCTTTGAAATACACACATAGTCGCCAGCTCGATCTCTCATCGATGGCTAACCAAGCAACCAGTGCTTCTGGAGCCGACAACTTGCTACCAGGTTTGTCTGAAAGGATCGAGCACCAACCCTGATACAATGGCAGATCACCGAAACTTATTTCGTAGAAACTTCCACGACCGACTTTCTATTAACCTCGGCATTGATCAAGTAATTCTTTGTATTCTTGTTGAGCAAACGCGAGGTGTTATTATTATTATTATTTTTTTTTATTCACAAATAAGCTGACGTTTCGGCGAACTTCGCCTTCTTCAGAGCCTGGAAAGGTCAAGTTGACAGCAATCTACTCGGTCAAACGCCTCCATAACCAAACAAAGAAAACGCTAAACCAAGATTTGATAAAAGCTTCTTCCGACACTTTATTTAGAAACTACATTGTTGTAGACGATCAACTGGTAGTTATTGCCAACCATTTATAAAAATTTTGAATCTAAACTCGCTTCCTCAATAGTCGGCCTAACATCGAGAGGACCAATCCATGCTTACTTAGCATATTGAATGTCAACGATCCGATCTGAACACTGTTAGTGGTGTTGAATAGCGTTACGTTACATCTCAGAGAGCTTAAAATAAAAACAAGCTTACAGAAAACTGAACAAGACATGAATTGGGAGAACGATCAATGAAAGTTTGTAATACTCAGAAAAATACGTGTAGCTACCGAGTAAAAATTTGTGCACCCGGCACGAATTGATGTGTAGGCTGTGTGGGAACTAAACCTTTAGCAATATAATTGAAATATCCAGCTTTGCAAGTACCCGTGTATCGCAATGGTTATAGTTGCCTCACAAAAAAAAACGTGGTCGTTGGTTTGATCCCTCCTTTCAAGCTGACCAATTCTCCCATCACTTCGTGGTCAGCAAATTGATATTGTCTCGGAGGATAGAAACACTGATGTGCCACAACGGTGTTCATGTGGGCATAGCGCAAGAATGATCAACGCCGAAGCCCTATTTCGGATCCCATTTCTTCTACATAAAATTTTCAGGAGTAATTTTTTTAGAGATGGCTGTATTGAGATCTGCCTATTATAGTAACTATTCCCACGTAATGATTTCGTTTTTTAGTCAACTTTTTGAAACTTTCAGCTTCTGTTATTATATTCCTTTATGCCAACATCAGGACAAAAAATTCAGGAAGTGGTGGGGTACATTGGTTTCAAAAGTTCGGTACCTAAGAGAAATTTCTACGCTTTCTCCTGCTGAAAAAACCGTCAGTTTCTTGACCATGTTGTGACATCCACCCGCAAACTTGTCCGGCCGTTGTCCGAAGTTGGACAGCGATGAAAACCGAAATGCTTTCCAAAGTCAAAATTATTTCGGAACAGACGGCCCCCTCTAACCCGTTCGATTAAACGGAAATGGATAAACCTGGCAAATACTATCATAAAATCAAAAAGGGGTTCTTAAAGATGCAATTTTTTCGAAAGTTGTTGATCAACCGAAAATGCCCAATCCTAGGAATAGGTTATCAAGATATTACTACTTCAAACATCTGTATTTAATTCGAAAGGGGACCCCTCCCATCCACAAGGGGTGCGATTCCCTGTGGTGGTGACGACCTAGAGCAGACTTTGGTCAAGTTGACCATGGAATTCCAGAAAACCACAATGGATTATCCAGCAAACCATCGAAAAATAGAGATTTTGCTGCAGCCCGTACAACCAGTGAGGACGGGCCATTCAAGTATATCAAGCATATATTTGCTTGTGAACGATCTGATTAGTCTTAATAAAATTAGTCGAAAACTAGTGAAGTGGACAATTGGATAAAATAGTAAGATTGCGGAATAGAAGGGAAGAATTCGACGACTGACAAAAAAAATTTGGTCACTTGGATCACCTGTATCACCTGTAGTCCCGTTGATCGCCGAGTGACTCGGGCGCCAGTAAATCCTCCATTTTTCCCTGTCGCGTGCAGGAGTAGCTCAGTGGGTTCTGCTCGCTTTAGGGACTCGTCGAGCATCATATCTTTCTTCTAGGCTTTTCGTGAAGAACTCTGACCATCGGGTCGGTGGTCTTCCTGCAGTACGTTTGACATCCCGAAAAATCCAGTCACCAACAGCTCATGCATGAATACGCCTTGTAAATACAGAAAGTATATGCCAAATCGGCGCAGTAGAAGCAGGGAGCCCATCCTCTGGATCCACCTGTGTCTCAGGAATACTAAGGTCGCTTTTGGTCCGCGATTAACCCCCTATTCGCCACCTGAGGACGCGCCACGTAGCCTCGCGACTAACCGGCTCGAGATCCCTTATATTAGGGAGATCCGTGGGATCACTTGGATACTCGGTGTTATGATCCGCCTTAACGAATCGTAAGTCTTTACCTGATTCTTTTTCTTGAACGTTGTTTAGGTGATATGCTATTTTATGGTGACATCTGTAAGTCCCATTCCGGCAACCATAAACCGCCGTTAGAACTTTGACCGTACTTTGAACGCTCTCAACCGTTTTGCGAAAAGAACTGTCATCAGTTCTTTTCATCACATGACTGAATAGTGTGTGTTTCTCTTTCAACATCTTTTTTATAAGATATAGAGGACGGCACAAAAAGGCAATGCTTGGACCGTGTAGTCTAAATTGAAATCCGATACGCAGATTATGTTGCAGAACACGTTTTTTTACAATTACTCTGTGGGGGCTGCCTAACAATTTCGACATGATTGAAGTTTGATTCGTTCAAATCTTTTCTTTTTTTCTAATCTGTTCGTTAAATGGCTTACGCCCATCACATTTCTATTTTTTGTGTTGATGAGTAGCAGTGGAAAACAGTTGTCTTGTTTTCACATTAAAGAAGTTGACTTATTTCAAGACAGGCGTTTGGAGGGCAAGCGGGGTGATGGGACGACATATGAGTCAAGAAGATGCGCAGTGGCACAGATGTACCAAGTAGGTAATGGTCTCTTCAATCGGTGTTCTTATTTTTATATCCAGCTTGGCTGTTTTAATATGCTAAGAAGATATGAAACGATCTCCATGGGGCATATTAAACATGCTGACTAGGCCCGGTTTCAATGACGGGCTATGCAACTTGCGAAAGCCAGCTTGCTACCATAGCGGCCTTCATTCCGTAACATCGCACAACATTTTCGACTATGATTAGGGAAAAACAAAGCGATAGACATAGCAGAAGTAGGAAAGTAAATAAGTAGAACCAAAAAATGCTTAAAAGTTTTCTTGATTTGTCGTTATGAAGAGGCAACTGAAAATTGAATAGCGAACCTTCACGTCCTGGCTCTACTTCGATTTCAAACAACCACTCGACCAGTTGAACACGCGGTGCTGATTTTGGACGCAGGAATCCGTTTCGTGGTCGCCAACGCTCCCAGTACAAACCGTTTTCAACTGCCACCGTTAACCTAAACAGTGGGATTTTTCTAATTAAAATGAAATTTAACTTCTTATTTATTGCTGAAAGACAGGAACGAAGGACCCGCATTGAGGTGGTGAACGCGTTAGCCTCTGGAAAACGTGATGGCGCGTTCGTTCTCCACCGCAGACACCTGAGGTCCGGAGCTTTGCAAATATCTCAGCATCATTGTGGTTGGAAAATAAAAGTTGGGGTTACTATCAGCATGGGGCGGATAGCACAGTGGTAGTGATGTCGGTAATCAGAAGCATGGTGCTAGTTCGATTCCGCTCTGGACCAACCAAGTCTCTCATCCCTCCGGGGTCAACTAATTGGTACTGGACTTATTCGAGAAAATCACACTCTGCGATGCAGTTGGGAAAGCTTCAGTTCGGTTGTCTCAGGACTCCACGGAGAACCGACTCGACCAGAATTCTGACATTCAAGATGGAAAGAAAAACCTTAAACAGAAGCCGAAGCCACACGTAAATGTTGGGAGATCTTGGTGGAGAGCGAATGCGAGGATATGAATAGAATGTGATAAGTGCTTGGATCCGTACACAAGACGTGAAGAAGGATCATATAAAAATAAAAATAAAAAAGTCCTTACGAACAACGCACGTGAACAAAAATAGATGGTAGAAACTCTCGCTTAAAATTGCAATCAATTATCAAAGCCGCATGTGGCGCAATGATCGGATTAGCCCTGCAATGGTCATGGGATTGATCCCCGAGTTCCAGGCCCACCAAGCGCTCCATCTGTCCGGGGTCGGCAGTTGGTACCAGATTTGTCTGAGAGGATATATATTAGTACTGGCTGGTTACATTCGTAGGCCACCGTGAGTCATTGTAAAGGCCGGATATGCATTCAGTCACCTCCATGGGATGCTTAATGAAGTCGAATATCGCATCCCCCAAGAGATGATCAAAGTTGAGAACTTTATCCTTTATTTTATTAAGATTATCATGCAGGGTTTTGCAAATATTAAACTTTTTTCTAGAGAAGAAAAACTTCTGCATATTTTACAACAAATATTGCTGGAGTTTTAAATGCAATAAGTTGAATTTTCTAGAAGGGGTTTTGAATTAATGCGTAAATGTTGGGGACTTCTTCACAAATGGTGCTAGAAGTTTAGAAATGGAGTACGTTAGAAATGGATCCAACACTTAAACTGAATATGGCAAATCTTCGTAGGTTTTGCACATTAGTTCATTTTCTTTGTCTGGGTCAATTATAAAATTTTGAAGGCTTTTCTTCCCGAAAAGATTTTGATTGGTCAGTGATTGTCAAGTATCCTTTCGTACAGCAGATTCCAATAACTAATTTTTAGAGATAAGGTGAACTATTTAATTTATGCACCATCAAGGATATTCACTTTTTTGGTGCTTATCATCGATCTAAAAGAGATGTGTGAAACGCAGTTTTATAGAGGCTTTGAAATACACACATAGTCGCCAGCTCGATCTCTCATCGATGGCTAACCAAGCAACCAGTGCTTCTGGAGCCGACAACTTGCTACCAGGTTTGTCTGAAAGGATCGAGCACCAACCCTGATACAATGGCAGATCACCGAAACTTATTTCGTAGAAACTTCCACGACCGACTTTCTATTAACCTCGGCATTGATCAAGTAATTCTTTGTATTCTTGTTGAGCAAACGCGAGGTGTTATTATTATTATTATTTTTTTTTATTCACAAATAAGCTGACGTTTCGGCGAACTTCGCCTTCTTCAGAGCCTGGAAAGGTCAAGTTGACAGCAATCTACTCGGTCAAACGCCTCCATAACCAAACAAAGAAAACGCTAAACCAAGATTTCAACCACAATGAACACAACTTTGCGCACTCACCGCTTTCTATGAGGCTTCCACTGAGTATGTCTAGTGGAGACCAACCGCACAGAACTCACATGGAATCGTAATGTGCCTTTCCCCTCAAAATACAACAAAGATACAAGCTCAACAAGAATACAAAGAATTATTTCGTAGAGTAACGTGCATTCAATCACTATCCAAAATACTTAGTGGCCAGTCATCCCAGAAGTTAAGCTAGCACAGGTAAAGTGCTCAATTCTTTTTGTCCTTATTCTGGAATATGCAAATGGGTCTCGTTTTTTTTTTAAATACGCGACGTTCAGAGACGTCGTGAAGATTCTTGGTTGATTGAGCTCGAACTGTTCTTGTTTTGCGTTCTTATGAAATAATGAAATGAAATAAAAAGTTGAGAGAGTAGATCTTCATTTTGTTAAAAACAATTGAGCGCCTTATACTATAGCCTTCACACAGCGATTTATGCTTAACATATTTATTCCCGACGTAGCCATCGGACGTGACAACGGACGGCCGCTTAGCATTTTACACCAAGAAGTGCAAGAAAAACGGAAAGAAAAATGAAATAAATAGTGGAATTTTAAGGTGTTGCGGTGCCGAAATGTTCTTCCCTCTGCAATAGTTCTTTTTAAGTTTTTTTTAATGCTTTATAAAATTAGAAAGAAGTGGAGTTCAGAGGTTACAAGGTGATCAAGAAATTTGAAGCTGCTAGACATTTTCGACAATATAGTCAAAAAGGGGGCGCTTGTGGAGCAGTGGTTGGAGGCACCACTGCGACACGCACGTAGAATCGATTCATGCGCCCACGGCCCATCAAGCCTTCCATCCCCCCGGGGTTGGCAAATTGGTACCACACTCGTCTGGGAGGATAGCAGCACTGACTCGATACATCGGCAGGCCACCGCGAGTCATTTTAAAGGCCAGATATGCATTCAATTACCTCCAACGATACTTAATTAAGTCGAATGCATGGCGCATCTCTCAGGGATTGATCAACGGCGAGAGCTTTACCCTTTATCCTTTTTATAGTCAAATGGTAGCAAAGACAAATTTGTAGGTTATGAGATATTTAACAGAAAAGATGTAAAATAAGCTCACATAAATTGAACTGATCCAATGTCTCGGTCTGTTGTCCATTCGACCTCGACGAGAAATTTCTTTGAGTTTGTCGCATGTGTAAGGGAGTTATTCGATTGCGAATTATCACAGATGTGATGCTGTATGCCTAAAAAATGTTGTATAGCAAGAAATCGTAAGCTCTACTTATAGTTATCTCAGAATTCAAAAAATCCTCGCCAATACTGAAAAGCTCCCAACGGCTTACCGCTGCATCGTAGCTGGGAGGTGTTCCTGGGTGTTGGGCTGTGGTGTACAGGGTGATTTAATCCCCCTGCAGGGTCTGCCTAATTGAGAAGGAGCTCTTCGTCTCCATCATGAAACCCAGCTGAGAATAATCCAACACCAGGTCCCACCACTGTCCTGGTATCAAACTAGTCGCATGGTGGAAACTCTCTCACTGATCCACATGGACGGAGATTCCCTGTGGTGATGACGATTTGGAGTAGGCTTTGGCCAGGTTGACCTCGGGACTCCAGGGATACACGATGGCTAAAGCAGCAAAATACCGAAAAATTTAAAACGTGCTGGGACTCGCACATCTAGTCGTCCAACGATCGAAGTAAGTAAGATACTGAAAAATATTCTATTTATAGATGTATTCAGACTAGTTATCTTGACAAAATCTCACTTCGTCGTTGCTTTTTTATGAGACACTCTTAACGTTTAATTATTAAACTTACAAAGATGTTACAGGGATATCGACTTTTTATTCCAATTTTATTTCATACGTCTCGCCTTTCACATCTATTCTGCGTATCGCGGCACTTCTGGCATTCGATTCATTTCCTCACATCTGTCGTCCATGAAAGTTTTTCAACTTTTCACATGTGGGTTCAGCTTCTGCTTGATGATTTTCCTTTCATCCTAAACGTCCTAGAATGCCGGTCGAGTCGTGGCTAGAGGGTTCCCACGTAGACTGTCAAGAGTGAAATTGTCAGGACAACTTAAGAACCAATTTCCTAAACCTGGAGAAATGAGAGGCTTGATGAGCGGGCTTCAACCAACGCCGCGCTATCGATGGCCGGCATCGCTACTAATATGCTAGTCGCCTATCCTGCAATCAAGAGCCAGTTAACACCGCTGCGTGCGTGTGAACAAGCTAGAAGGCGTAGCACGGTAAAGGCAACACGTTGAGAAAACTCTTTGTAGCTACTTACCTTTTGTATCATTACACCAATATTTTATAGTTGCAACGATTACCATGTATGAATACGAATTTTCAAAAACCAAGCTTCCTTTAACTTTGGTATGACTAATCAATATGCATTCGTTCACTGATAAATTAACACGAGGTTAATAAACGATCTCTATTCAGCTACCGTTTGGGAGTCTTCGTTTTCATCAGAGCCGATAATCTGAATCGATGGTCCACAGCTTTTTGCTTTCTCGATGTGGCTTCTTCGTCTTTGTGTCGAACGAGATCTTCCTCAGGGAAGCACCTCTTGAATGAGGCATAGTCACCATTTACATACATGTTGATTAGTCATGTCGAACTTGAAGAAACGTCAATTTTTGAAATATTGTTGTTGTGCGCTGGCTGATAATGATACTGGCTTCAGCAGGATGGATTGTCCGGAAAAAAGCAGTTGTCGCCAGACACTCACTACCTTCAGCAGCTAGGACCCCGTATAAAAGAGCATCGCTGGTTGAGCATGCCTCCTTCGAGTGAATTTCCATTGAAGAAGATCCGACACGATACGACGATGAAAATACCGAGTCGAGGTGACGAAAGTCTGTGGACATTGACTCGGACCATCGGTTCTGAGAAGGACGAAAGCGTCGAAACGTTAGCCAAATTAAGTTATTTACCAACCCCATGTTAGCTTGCCAATGAACGACTTTTATTTCCAAAATCTAAAGAAAATGAAAATAAATGTAGCCGTTTTCAAACGACGAGAAAATTCAATGCTTCAGTTGCAATTGTTGGTAAAATAAAAAGGTGGAAAATGTGATTATTCTCACCAAATATATCAGTCCTATCATCAAGAATGAATCGCCCACCTCTTAGGGAGCCTAAAATGGTAACTTTTTCAAAAAGAACTTGAACTTTTTAACTGGAACAAATGGTAAAGAAACGACTTACCTATTAGAAAACCACTAGGTGTAGTAAGCCTTGCTTGTATCATTAAGCCACGGAAGTGAATATAACCGACAAGGCGGACTGAAAAGTAGTCGTTTTATTGCAAGCCCAGTAGTCTCTGAATTTACTATTTAGTAGATCTTTTTAAAATAGACCATGTGTTTTTTTATTTACAGAGTAATTTTTTAAGGTTTCTGTGAAACAAAGCAGAATATCTTAATATTTTAATTTTAAAATACGCTGAAAAGGTGAAGGTTACTAGATTTTGCAGATTGGTATCCTCAGTTCACGTGAGGTTAACGGACTAAGAAACACAACAGTTGATAGAGAGAGAGGGAATTGGAATTAGACACATTGTTTTACCCCGAAATGAACGAAACAAATCATTGTTCCTTTCTAGGTCGTAAAACTAGCATTATATACACAAGAGGAGATAATCTTGCCCTCAACAAGGTCAGACGATAGCTGGAGTGGGGATGGGAACGTTTTCGCGGAGCCGTTCCTGGAATTCAAAAAGAATCGGCTAGACTACCATTCAGTGACATCTATGAAGAAGGCGAATTTTTCAAGTGACAACCGGAGCAAATCCAAGGACCTTCATAGATGACAAAACAATAAGTCCAATAGTACCCATGGCCAACTTTCTGTTAACCTCGGTATTGGCATCAGATTTAATGCAATAGTAAGACAGGCAAAGGACGTGGTGAAATCTATATGCTATATGGTGGCGAGTCGTTTAAAGAATGTCCAAAATTTATTCCTGTTTTGTGTCAGCGTTTAATATAACACCACAAACTTCCAAATGCATATAAAGTCGGCTAACTCATAAAGACGAAAAAGGCGGAACCGGTGAAATGTCACCCAGTATTGTGGTGAGTAAATCATGCTGCTGAAAAAATAAATATATAATTTGCTGTAAATATTTGTCAATATTTGCCAAAATATATGCCAAATGTCTAAAATCAGATGAGCCAGAGATATATGCGTTTGAACGACATCCAATAGGCAAGACCTACTAGCGACTGGATTATTTGGGAAATCAAACGCACTGCAGAAACACCATCGATCCGATGCCCACAGTTCTACACGAAAAGCCTCTAGAAAGGATATGATGCTCAAAGAATTCCTAGAATTCCGAACGGAATCTACTGGGCTACCCCTGCACGTGAAACGAAGATATGATTTGCTGGCGCCCGCATGAGTCACTAGACGATCAAAGAACGACAAATGGTACAGGTGAAAAATTGATAATTAGAATGATATAGAATTAGGGAGTTTCCAAGAAAAATTCAGTGGATCTGAATAAATGGTCAATAACAAAAAAAGGCTCGAAAATGCTTACGTCGATAAATTTTTCCTGGTTCATAGGTATCGCTTTCATCGCCTTCTTCGTCGATCACATAAAATTCAAATGGTGGTGTGGTTTTATGCGGTCTACCATGAAGTGAACGATCCAATCGCATCGAATTTTGATGTTTACAGTGGAAACCGCTCACTTCAAGCAAGTTACACTTGACTTCATCAAACCGGGTGGCGAAAACAATGACGACGACCCAGTAGAGCACCAGCATTCTGAAGTGTTGGTGTTCGGTTTTCACACGAAAGTCGGCTCAAACGCGTAAAGTTGTAGCCAACTGACAGAATCAAATACGGAAAAACCACATATGGACCTTTGGAATGAAGCGTTTCTTATAAATCAGACAATGATCAAAACAAGAACGGATATAAAAACGATAGTGGGATAGATGAAAACAGCAGAAAATCAGTAGACGGCTCAGCTGCAGGCATTTGTTCATGGGATTTCTGCTCAACCGCTGATTTTTTCACTTTAGACTTCTTTCCTTAGCTCCAACAACTCCAATCTTTTCTAACAAACTAATAATGCTTTTAATGCAGCTCATGCTGTGCAGTGGTGAGACCTGACCTGCAATACATACACATCTTTTCGTTGAAACAATGCACACCTTGAGGAACGAAGTCCTCCTTCTCTCTAGAATCAGCACACCCTCGGCAAATAATTTTAAAAAAATGATAGCTTACTTATATCTCAGTGGCCCATTGCAAATCATCATTCAAACAAATGTGCATCCAATCACTTTTACCACGTTACGAATGCAGTCGAATGCATGGCGCATTGCGCCGATTGTATCAAAAAATGATTTAAAAATTGATTAATTAGTTGAAGTCATTGAAAAACTAGCGACGTTAGAAATATTTACTATTCTTTATAGTAGAGTTTTCAAAGGGATGAAAAAAGACTTGTAGGCGGTTTTGACTTGATTCAGCAACAACAAAAACGGTTTTTACCGAAGAGACAGGAAAACAAGTCCGTGCTGTCCCTCTGTCCAACCACAGAACAAGTTTCATAATGAATGAAAATAAAAGTGATCATTAAAGGATACTCTTCATAAAAGAAAAGTTGAGGAAGTGTAAAAGCAAAACGCAAAGTATAACACTGAACGAAACGGAATCGTAAGGATATACGATGTCCCGGTGAATTCAGGAATTACGTCGCACAAAGGCAAGAGAGCCAAAAAATCTTCGCTCGTTTTTTCCTTTCAAATTGTCGACATAAAGGCAGATAAATTAAAATTTTTTGTTGCAGGAATTTGTTGTTGATTTGTCGTCAACATTGGATGAAATAGAAAATCCAGAAGGATTGGAGAAGGAAAGCTGCTCGTCATTGTAATTCACCTGTATCACCTGCAGTCCCGTTGATGGTCGAGTGATTCGAGCGGGCGCCAGTAAATCCTTCACTTTTCCCTATCGCGTGCAAGAGTAGCCCAGTGGGTTCTCCTCGCTTTAGGAACTCGTCGAGCATCATATCTTTCTTCTAGGCTTTTTGTGAAGAACTCTGATCATCGGATCGGTGGTCTTCCTGCAGTACGTTTGACATCCCGAGGAATCCAGTCACTAACAGCCCTTGTCCATCGGTTATCATTCATACGCATTACGTGTCCGGCCCACCTTATCTTCGACTGTTTGGCGTAGAGAACGGCATCTTTGATTTTCAATCGTTGACGTAGGTCGGAGCTTCGGATCTCATCCCTTACTTGTGTGAAACGGGATACTTCTAGCATCGTCCTTTCGACTGCGCGTTCGATAACACTGAGTGATCCTTCATCCTGCTTACGTAGCGACCAGGTTTCTGACGCATACGTTAGGGCAGGAAGAACCGTTGAGTCGAAAAGGTGGGCACGGAGTCGGGTGTTCTTTGTTCACTTCACTACATCCTCGATGCTCTTAAAAGCTCCCCAAGCCGCTCATAGTCTTTATGTCTTTAAGCCTAGAAAATGTTGAGTCGTTGGTTTTTTCTCACCTACCTTGTCAGTGGTAGAAATAGATGCAGTCGCGACGTTCTGTTTTTATCCCAGTTTGCTCGTGAAATGAAGCATTTCATATTTCTCGGCCGTTTTGTTATGTCACTAAGTTTAGAATTTGACTGAATGTGACCCATGGTTCTCTATTAATTCCGGATTCTATCCATCTAGTTTGATTTTGATCGATAATGAATCTCTTTTG